>JAMKQA010011681.1:0-47479 GCA_024699735.1 Posidonia australis
TTATGATGTTTTATAAACAAGGAGGCATCACATTTGGATTCTTGATATCTAATAGTGTGTAGAAAATCCTTGAGACGATTAAACCAAGCTCTAGGAGCTTGCTTGAGCCCATATAATGATTTCTGAAGTTTGCATACATGTTTTGGAAATTCCCGATTCAAAAAACCCGGAGGCTGATGCATATAAATATCTTCATTTAATTCCCTATGAAGGAATGCATTTGATACATCCAATTGTCGCATATCCCAATCACAGTTAAAGGCATGACTAAGAAGCACTCTAATGGTAATCGGTTTGACAACCGGACTAAAAGTTTCTTTGTAGTCGACTCCATATTTCTGAGCAAAGCCTTGAGCTACAAGTATTGTTTTGAATCGTTCAATCGATCCATCTACCCTTTCTTTAACTTTGTATACCCATTTACTTCCAATAACATTAGCATGTGGTGGAGGAGGTACCAAACGCCACGTAGAATTCTTGAGTAAGGCATCATATTCCTCTTGCATGGCTTGCTTCCACTTAGGATCTTTAAGAGCTTGATTAACATTGCTATGTGTATCATGACCTCTTTGAACATTGAGTGCATATTTGGGATTAGGCTTATATATCCCTTTTGATGCTCTGGTCACCGGTCGATCATCTATACCATAAGGAAGATTCTCCACTGGTATAGAATGATTTTCGGAAGATACATTTTCAGTAGATGATAAGGAATCATTTGTAGTTATATTCTCTGAGGATGAAACAGATTCATTAGAGGTAGGTGAGTCACCATTATGAATATTTCGTTCAATATTGGAATGTTCTTTCATAGCCATTGGAGAAGACATGTGAGGTATAATAATTGGATTTAATGAACCTGTATTGGGAATATCTTCTTGCATAGAGGTCAAACTGTCAATCTTCTTATTTAATGAAAAATCTTTTTCATTAAATATAACATCACGAGAAATATAGATTCTGCTATGTTCTGGGGAATAGCAAATATAGCCTTTATGATCCAATGAATATCCAAGGAAGATGCAATCCGTGGTACGATAATTGAATTTATTGGAAAGATATGATCTCAAATTTGGGTAGCATCTACACCCAAATACTTTGAGAAAATGATAATCAGGTTTTGATTTAAAAAGTGCTTCAAGTGGACTGACCTTCTGTGATAGAGATAACCGACTGATCAAATAAACCACTGTTTGGAATGCTTCGGGCCAGAGTTCTTTAGATAGATTTGCATGAGCTAATAGAGAAAGTCCTGTGTCGACGATATGTCGATGCTTCCGCTCCGCCATCCCATTTTGTTCATGGGTGTGAGGACACGAAAATCTGTGTTCAATACCATTTCTTGAAGAAATTTGCGAAAACCACATTTAGATGCAATCGGACTTGGACCCTAAATATCAGTAAATATGAAAGACAATGGCTCATGTTCAATAAAGGTGCTAAGTTGAAAAGGAAGTTTATGATGCTTTCCATAACAACAAGCATTGCAAAATTTTAATTGACTATCATTTATTGGTAACCGATTTGCAGCAACAATGGAAATGTGCGTTGAGTGTGTGGATGACCCAAACGCATATGCCACGTATCCATAGATGCTCTCATCGCCGATAGAACTTGCTTTCCTAGATTTTGTGAAGGCAACTGATAAAGAGACCATCTAGCAAGGCCCCGTCGTACTGGTCGCTGCGTTCTCCGATCCTTAATTGAAAAACCATTGTTATCAAATTCAATATTTAGAGGATTATCGTTGCAAAATCGATAAACAGATAATAGATTTTTGGTAATTCCAGGCACAACTAACGTGTCATTCAAGAATGCTTTACCATTATCAGTGGCTACTGATACAGTTCCTGTATGGGTAATTGATAGTTGATTTCCATTACCGACGGTGAGGGTGTCGGCTCCTACATATGGAGTACTTATGGAGAGAGTATTTAAATCATTGGTGACATGGTGCGTTGCACTAGAATCTGGATACCAGAGTGCAGGATTGGAGATTGTTTCTCCTCTGTAAACGAAGATGGCATTTGGAGGAGGTGACTTTGTTGGTGCAAAAGTCTGAACGTCTAGTCTTTTAAAACAGTTGAGTGCACAATGTCCATTTTTGCTGCATATTTGGTACTGGATTTTGGGTCGATTACCTCATCCTCCCAGCGACTGGCCACGTCCTCGTCCACGGGAAACATTGCTAGAGACAACATGAGCTAGTGGTTGAGAATATTTATGAAGGCATACCTCATAATTGAGGAGCATGCCTTGAACATCGGCTAAGATGAGAGAAGAGGTCTGAGTTGTGATGCTGGTAACAATGGCCTCAAATTCTTAACTAAGACCACCAAGAAGATAAAGTGTTATTTCTTCATCTGATAAAACTATCCCTGCCACAGCAAGATTATTAGAAAGTGAGGTGACATGAGCGATGTAATC
Organism: Posidonia australis; assembly: GCA_024699735.1. NCBI lineage: Eukaryota > Viridiplantae > Streptophyta > Magnoliopsida > Alismatales > Posidoniaceae > Posidonia > Posidonia australis. The sequence continues at coordinate 2,428 of JAMKQA010011681.1, forward strand.
GGTCATGGATAAGTTGCCCTTTTTAACAGTTTGAAGTTCCAGCTTCAACTGAAGGATACGGGCTTGAGAGCATGATGCATACAGACGTTCCAAGGTTGTCCAAACACTGTGTGAGGTAACTTGATTTGCAACTTGAGTAAGAACTGAAGGCGTTAGGGAAGAAAATAACCAACTTAGAAGAAGTTGGTCTTGCCGACGCCATGCAACATCATCAGAAATGGGTGTCGCCGAACTCGACGACTCTGGATCAACAGGGCACACATGTGTGCCGTCGACGAATTGTAGGAGATCATGGCCACGCAGCAACGCCATGAACGACGTCTGTTAAAGAACATAATTACTTTTATCAAGCTTGATAGGTACTACAGATTGAATGTTGACAGAAGGTGCGACAAGGGTAAAGATGGTGGAATTGAAGGCAGCATTAGAAGCAACACTAGGCGTCGTCGACATCAAGCGATAACCTGACTCTGATACCAAGATAACAAAATAAATGGAATTGATGGAAGCATTGGAGAAGATGAATGAAGAGAGTAATTATTTTTCATTATAATAAACAGAAGTATACATGTACATATATAAGGAATCCCTTGGATTCTATACAAGGAAATGCTATACAAGGAGTCATAACGTACGATCGTAATTGATTTCTAAATATTCAATCTCTATATTTAAAAGATCTATTAAAGATATGAGATCGTAATTGATTTCTAAATATTTAATCTCTATATTTAAAAGATCTATTAAAGATATGAGATCGTAATTGATCTCTAAATATTCAATCTCCATATTTAGAAGATCTATTAAAGATATGATTAATAATGTCACTCCACTAATCCCTTGGGATAAATGTGGATATGACCGATGGGATTGACCGATGTGTGCTATGATCCCAAGCAGCAGTCCCACTCCTTTCCAGAAGACAGGTTATTCTTAATACAGTAGCCAAACCAAAACTACCATCAAATTTACTACATACGAGGGTGACAGATTTTTGGATGAAGACAACGACTTTCCTGGACAGTGCTTGTTTAAAGGTCTACCTCGTGCACCCTGCGAAAGTTTCATTGGATGTCGACCCTTGCAGTAAACACACAACATCCAAAATTTTGGGCGTCTATTACGATACTAATGGTTCAATATTGTGTATGCACCGTCGTTGGGTCTCTGATATAGTCTGTTTCTAATGCTATCATCATTTCGCCATGGTGTTTATGTTCATGTTTGATAGATGTTTCTCGATGCAATTTTAAATTGCCTTAAAAAAGGAATATTTCCATTGATTTTCTGCTCCTTGTCAAAGAAACCATCATAATAACAGATTCACAGAGACATCCATTTTGGTGTGTGCAACAAATGAATAACACAAGACGTTTCGCAAAATGTACAGGCCTATTACTCAGAAAATCAGCTACGCAGCTCGACTGATTAAATATAGGTAATTGATTGTGATCATCCAACAAATACTGATTATATTGTTTGTCATAAGGTTACAAAAAAAATGAAATCTAGCGTATTGTGTATTGTTCCCCAAAGATTAGTCTGACGAACAAGTATCTAGGATGACCCAAGCTCCTCATAGAAGAAACGACGACGGTAATCATGCACATTTTTTGAAGAAAGCAACTGGAGGATTACCAATAAATGCTTAATTAATAATCTTCTAAGAATGTAACAAATAATCAAACACAACATTACAAGCAAATGACTATAAATATTGTCAAAACTTTCTTGTCTTTCAAAAGATTTATGTTTTAAATAAGCAAACCCATATACAGATACTCTCTCTACATGTTCTACACTGATGTTTTTTGGTCTTTGTTCATACAAAATCACCTTTGTTCCTAGAGAAGGTTTCAATGCACCTACGCCTCAGAGCCTTACAAAATCGTCCCATAGACTAAAATTTGTTTCGACAAGTAGGAGAAGGCATATTTGCCAAATAAATAGTCATCAATCTTAATATTATTCCTAATAAGATGAATTGCCCTCTAGATGTAGTCTTATGATGTGGAAATAAGTCAAGAACATACCGAAAGAAGTGTACAAGTAACTCTCAAATGAGGAGATGTTGGATCTCATAGCAAGCTGCAAGCATGATCTTCAGTCAACATAAAAGTTCACATGCTCCTTGGAAGCAAAAAATTTTGTTACCGGACCTTTGATTCTTCAAGTTGAAGAAAATAGATGGACAACAGATTTCTTTATCTGGTCAGCCAGCATCCTACTAGCAATCCAACGAAATCAGAAATTCTTGCAAGTGATACAATTCTTATTCTTTCGAAAACACATGAGCTGCTGTGCTTCAGCAAACTCTCACTGCCATCAACAGTCAGGATATGTGCTTTTCAGGAACCTCTCAACAATGTCAAAGCCACAGAGCTCCTTGACGACTGGCATGGTTGCAGGGACTGGTAATTGGAATGTGTTAGGAGGGTCTTCAGATCCACCATAAGAAAATAAGTCCTTCCTGGCTTCCCTGATGGCTTCTCTTGTAGCACAGTGAACCGAAGCTGCTAGAAGTAGTGGTGGCTCACCAGAAGCTGAAAGAAGGAAATTATTTATAGATTCATCTGCTATAAAAAGGAAAAATACGCCAACTGACGGTAAAGGAGTATGGCAAGTCAATTCTTCAAAGGTTCTAACTTTCGATTTTGTGTCAAACTTTGATTCAATGAAAACATGAAACATATCAAACTTTAGTGAAACTTTTGGTAGAAATGCGATAAATTTACGGAAGTCCGATGGAAATAGTAAAAAACTTCACACTCCAGGACATGTTAAACTAAGCAACGACGAACATCTAGAACTACTTAAATTCACTTTCTAAGCATATATCATATTAAAAATGCTATATACACTTAATACGAACGACTTGAAGTGTAAATCATATCTAAAATTGTTTATTATATGTATTTACTACGAAATAGATCTTAATAGATCAAAAACCTTACTAAATTTTCAAGATTTTTTAAATAAATCTTGATGTATCTTCATAAATCTTAATGTATCTTCATAAATCTAAATGTATTTTCATATATCATAATGTATCTTCATAGATCAAAAACCTTACAAAATAAAAACCACAAATAACACCACTGTAAAAGGAGGAAGAGGAGCAACAACAACAGTAAAAAGTTTAAAGGAGGAGCACCCGAAGAGGAGGAATAACACCCCAAAGAAGAGCACCTGAGGAGTAACTGAAGAAGGGGATGACAACAACAACTACCGGAGAAGAACACGATAGCAGCAACAACCGAGGAGGAGGAGGAGGAAGAGGACCCAGAGAAAAGGAGTGCACCCAAGGAGAAGGGAGTAGATTGGGAAAAAGTCGAAAGTATAGACCTTTATACTTACGTGTCAACTCGACATGGTCGAGTCAAGCACAAAAATATACTATTTCGACACAATTAATCGAAACTACTGTAGACATACGAAATTTCCACCAAATTTGTGTATTTCTCAAAATACATACGTATTTCGCTTCAGTAACTTACAAACCCAACATTTATCGGCAAAATTTTGCGATACCTGTTGAGATTTGGAACTATGGTGGTGAATATGCATAACAAGTAAACCAAAGACAATCTTTGACGACACTGAGGTTTCTAGAAGTGCAAAGAACTAGAATATTTAATGGAATTGAACGTGCAGGTTGCCAATTAATATCAGGATAAGATTTTGACCAGTTCATGAAATGTGAAATATTAGGCTGCCACAGTGTTAGCTGATCCTGCACGATGCAGATATTCTGCAGTTCATTTGCATTTTATTTTCACATGTACGGTATATATTCTCTTGCACTCTTGCAGATGTTCTGTGGAAGAAGGATAATTTACATCTGAAGCATATAATAAAATCAAAGTCAAATAGAGAAAGTTGATACCTTTTGATGAAAGGACACGCCTTTTATGTTGTCCACTGTTTATTATCTCAACATTGAATTGTCTAGGAATTGTGTCAACAGTTGGAACCTTGTATGTCCATGTTCCATCTGAGGTCACCAACCCATCTGCATTTGTTGAGTACTCCTCAAGCATGAAGAAGCCAATCCCATGAACAAAAGCACCTTCGATCTGCATGGAGAAGAGTACTTGAATATGATGATTGTGCAACCATAAATTCTTTTAAGGATAAGGATTTATCTAAGCTTTATGTTTTGTGGACCTGACAAGAAAACCATATCAATGAGTTGCCCTTCCAAAAAAAGGCACCAATTGGTTACAACATGCACAGCGAAAATATGAACTCTTGTTTGTGTTCAATTGTTGTGCTTGAGAGAACTACACCATTTAAGAGATTTTTTTTTTTAAATAGTGTTAAGTCTATGATATATTTCTAAATTAGAACATAAAATAATGGATTAAATTACAATTTATCCTCCTTAACTAATCGCATTTTTTAGAGTGATACTTTGAACTTTTTTTTGTTACAACTAACTTCCTTCAACTATGGTAAATTATAACAAACACCCATTTTGGATAAAGAACGTTAGATTTGACTATTTTATCCTTAGTAATTTATCATTTTAAAGTTAAATTATAATTTATTCTCTCAACTATTTGAATTTTACAACTTAGTACCTTAAACTTTTTTCGTTACAACTTATCCTTTAAGGCTAAATTACAATTTACCTGCTAATTATTCTAGTTTTATAACTTGCATCCTGAACTTTGTTTCGTTGCAACTTGTCCCTTTCAATTATAATAAATTACAATAAACTATCTTTTTGAGTAAACATCATTAATTTTTTACTTTGTCTGACTATTTTATCTTCAGTTATAAATAATCTCGTTCTCAATCCTACAAAACTCGACCCAAATGTTATCCCTATGGAATCCTTTCTTCTTTACTCACATTCCACCAAACACAAATCTCAATTATCGACACCCTTTCTGAGCAGGTTAAAACCTTTAGTTGAGATATATTTCATGATGACAGGGAAAAAGCTCAAGATCTTCCTATAGTATCAACGAAGCTCGAGATTATTAGTTTATCAAGGAAAAATAGAAATAAAGATTTAGAAAGATGAAAGGAGAAAATTTTGATAATGAAATTGAATTTAAGATTTATAATGTAGAAAAAAATAGAACACAATAGAAAATAATGGTAAATTTGTTTGAAAGAAATATTGTAAAGGTATGACCTTTCAAATCTGACAGAAGAGTCTAATTGTTTAACAGAGGTAGTTAAAAAGATAAGTTTTGACAAAAAAAGTTTACAATACTAAGTTAAAAAACTTGAATAGTTAAGAGAGATAAATGGAAGAAAATGAGAAGAATGACAAATTAGTTCAAAAAAAATATTATAATCCTTTAAATCTGACGAAAAGGATCTTGTTATTTAACGAAGATAATTGAGGAAAGCAAGTTGTCAAAAAAATAATAATTACGATACCTAGTTGAAAAATACAAATAATTGAGAGAGGGAAAGTAGATCATAACAACAGCAAAAAGATCTTAACAATGTGATATACAAAGACCATGGGAAACTATTATAGATATATCAAGTTACTGTCGATTAAAGAATGCTCAACATAAATCCATCCAGCTGAAGTCAATTAGTCTGTTTATTCTTCAAATACATTATTTGCTAACAATACCCACAAGAAGACCTTTACAGACATGGCAAGCTACAGACGTGTCTGTGCTAAGTAGATCATAACTGAATCTCATCTGAAATAGTGTAGTGCCATTTGTTTTATAGAAATCCAATGACATGCATGCATGAATGCTCCCATTCTTTGTCCTTTGGAAGAACTGCATTGCTGATATTAACCCCAAAAAAGAAGTGGTAGGTACAGCTAGAGTATCTCACAGTAGGTTATCGTATATGTTTACATTATATTGGTTTCACTGTCAAATGCATTCAACCGGAGAATGTAGCATCAACTCATAGGGTTTTTTTTTTTGGAGTGATATCAATTCATAGATTATTGATGTAAGTTGGCAGTCACCTGTAAAATTTTGTCAATTTGGTAGATCAAAGTGGGACCTTTTGAACCAACTCCATGTCAATAGGACAACGATCTATGATTCTGCTAATGATTATGGTTGTATATCTTTTAGCCAATTCTTAGAGTTAAGTAAAGCAAGTCAAAGAAAATTTGCTGAATTCGGACATGCCAATAGTTGGAGAGTTTATTTAGTTAGAAGCTACATCTGCAGATCACCTAAAATTCTGTTCCAAAGAAAATAACATGCAAGAAGCTAAGAGCAACTAGCATTTATCAAGGATATTAAATTTGGGGCAAGTTTAGCATATTTGCATTCTAAGAAAAGAAATCACTAAAAAATTTATAAAACCTGTCCCAAGTCCACAGCAGGGTTTAGGCTCTGTCCACAATCATATATGAGATCAGACTGCAAAATCTTTGTTGCTCCCGTAAGTAGATCTATCTCCACCTACAATGCCATAATGGCAAGAACTATTGGTTGAAAGTAATTGTATGTACCTTAGAAGCATGGAAATCCATTTATAGTAAAACTCAATGATTAGATTTGGCAAACAATTTTTGAAAATGCCTAGTTTATACCTCACTGATAGCAGCACCATAATTTAGATAGCTCATGGAGCTAGCTTCAGGTACAAAATAAATGCCTGCTGATAAATTCACTGCCTGGAAATTTGCCTGTGGGAAAACATGAGGTGAAAGCATCATCTTTTGACTCAGAAACCCATCATTTTTTCTACTACGATTTTACTTATTCCTACAAGACTAATGGAGGAACCATTTCTAACTCTACATTACTGTTTAATTAACGTAAGATCTTTTGTCTGCATGTCATCACCTGCTGAATCAAAGCATCCCAGGAAACAGAGCCAGATTGCCCTTGAATTATATCCTTAATAGGCATAAGCCTATCAACCAACATGTTGCAGGCAAGTCGTGCTGCCTCGCAGCTTGATTCAGAGGTGGTGCTTCCTGTAGTGAACCCACCCTGAATCAAACTCAAGCTATCTGCCTGGATAACTCTTACTCTCTCTAAAAGGTTTTGATCACCTTCTGTGCAAATCTTTCCAAGAGCAAAAGCAACCATCTGCTTCACTTTTGTCCAGAGCCCCTGACCTAACTCAACCCCTCCGACTTCCACAACAATTGAACCATCATTAAGAATACCCACCTTCCCTGGAGTTGCCCTTACAAATACTGGATGAATAATAGGCACACGGGAAATGCCCCTCTTTTTCCACCTATTACAACTATTGAATTGTCTGATCTTGTCTACTCGGTTCTCAAGGTCAGCAGATGAAGCTAATCTCTCAACAACATACGGCAAAGTATATTCAGTTGGTTCTCCAGGATTAAATTCATAAAACAGCTTAAGACTTTCATATGTGTGGAGATTAATCATCCTAACGGAATCAGAATCCATCAATAGAGTTGACGCTACATGCTCAATAATAGCTTCAGCAATGAAAGATCCCTGCACCTCCCCTGGAGCCCGCATAGCTGATTTAGTTGTAAGATTCGTTTTGCACACCTTGAAATCAAAAGAGAAAGCCCCCCAGTCATACTTTTTTAGTGCTCCAATGACGTTGAATGGCATGACCGGGCTCACATCTTCAGTTATGCCTGCATTAATCAATAGGTCTACATGCAATGCTGTGATCTTCCCGTCAGATTTATAGCCTACAGAGTAGTTTATTGTCATGGGATGTCGTCCTCCAGTAATAACCATATCAGTCTTGCGATCAAGGTACATACGAACAGGTTTTCCCAACCTGTATGCTGCCAGAGCACAAGCAGTAGCAATCTACAAGTCACAAATCATTTCAGTGTCAGGTGATACTCTAATGAGGAAAATAGTTGAGCTGATGATCTAAATCTAAATAGATGATTATGGTTTAAAAAACCATGAAAAACAAACAAGAATAAAGAATTTCACAGAAGGAAAATAACTTATGGATTAGTTGATAAATATAATAAATCATGCACATATTAACACCAATTGGTTTAAGTGGTTACGAGTCTCCTTAGTGACACATTTCTGGGTATTTTTATCTGTTACGTGTTCTGTCATGTGTTTGCCTATTCCAGTCAGTGCATTGTCTTCATGTCCAAGGTTCAGATGTTGTTAAATATAATGAATCATCAAACTAAAAAAGTACAAGATGGTTGCCAATCAAGTATTACTAGAGATGGAATTTGGACCGGGCCGGCCCAGTCCAAAAAAACAAAGGCCCTACCGGACTTGGACCAGGTCGGGCCCATGTTGTGGTGTTTCTTATATGTTTTTTTTTTTTCCCGAGTCGACCCAACATTACCAATATTTTCCATTTTAATATAAAAAATGAATATAAAATAATAAAATCCTTAACCCACAAAAACCAAAACCCAAAAATGGAAGGATTAGAAGTAAAGAATTTGGAGAGATTAGAAGTAGAGAAATTTTGATGTAACTGGCTCAGCTAATGTCGTGTGAAGACTGGAGAGTAGAAGACAGGACGGAATCCAAAACCAAACAGCGAAATCTTCACTTCAAAATTCTTACTTGAAAGATGAGAGAAAGTTGTAGACTTGTAATGAAGAAGAGAAGAGAAGATTGAGTTATGAAGAAAAATAAATGGAATAATGAGGTATTTTATTTATAGGATAAATAGAGAAGTCTTTAAGTTTAAAAAAAATATATATTAATGGCCATTGATATGCAACGGCTGTATAACCGTTGATGCAAACGGCTATATTATTTAGGTGCGCCAGTTAAGTGCACCAGCTAGGTGCACCAACTAGGTGCGCCAGCATGGTGCGCCTGTATATATATATATATATTTATTTATTTTTTTACAGGCGGGCCAGTCCGAACCGGTCCGGCCCGGCCCGGCCCTGCGTAGACTGTTTCCATGGGCCAAATTGGGCCTAGTAAACGGACCTTCGTGGGCCTGGATCTTGGGCCTGGCACGGCCCACGACGGGCATAGCCCAGTCCTACCCACGGAATTTTTTTTTAGGCCCTGCCCGTGCCGAGCCCGGGCTGGGCTGAGTCGGGCGGTCTAGGGCCGACCCGGCCCGATTTCCACCTCTAGGTATTACTTAGTAGGGCAACAATGGAGTAGGTACCTAAATTTTCCTTGTACCTAATTTATAACGACGACAAGTTAATAAACTAATTGACAGGGTTAAAAACTATTTTCTGCTAGAGGTAGGCCCACTGGGATGCAAAGTATTTCTTCTCATATATCCATTGCCTTTCTAATGTTATTGTCGACTATTGTAATATTGTGATTATCATTACCATTATATCGATAAAGTTGATTAACTTAATTTACAAGAACATCAATGCCTCATTCCCACCATGAGGTTGGAAAATTATTCAACTTAACAACAATATTTAAAAAATCAAAGGTCTCTATAACTCATGAATCATGAATTCCCTACAAGGATAACAAAAGGTTAAGTATCTTAAAATTCATTGCGAACATGAATTAATAACTAGGAAAAATGAAACCGAATAATATTTCCCACTAAAGTAAACCCATGAGGATTCTATCATTAGGCTCTGAAATCTGCTTCACAGAATCAATAAAAGAAAAATGTCAACTTACAGGCATTGATCTCATTGCTTTCCCTCCAAAGCCTCCACCAACTCTTCTAGTAATTACACGGACATTATGGCTTGGAACTCCAATGCATTTAGAAATTACATCCTGTGTCTTCATTGGATTCTGGCTTGAACTGTATACAACTAAGCAATTATCTTCATCCGGTATCGCTAATGCAGTTTGAGTCTCCATGTAAAAGTAGTATTGTGAACCAAGCTTGACCTGAGGCAAATCAAGAATAACAAAGACATTACTGCAGCAACATGAAATATATATCAGAATTCGGAAATTAGAAACTAGGCTAAATAGACCATCCCACTAGTCACTAGAGCAAAGGAAGCATTGACCTGACACTAAAATGAACTCTGATTTTACCACATTTCAAGTCTATGAAGGTTTTGAGTTGTATTGTCTTTTGACCAACTTATCTCAATAAAGATTAGGAAATGAAAAGGGGACAAAACATCACCTCTGCTGAGAGAATCTTGTGATCAGCCCTTTCCATTCCAATAGAGAAATTTCCAACCTGTTTTGGGATAAAATATGGTGGGACCTCGAAAAAACTGGATTTTTTGACAGCTTCATCAACTGATAAAATAGGTGATTGTAGATTTACAGTTTCATAATCAACCAGTGCCTGGGCAGCAGCCACATTAGCCATCCTTTGGGTTTCTGCGATCTGAATTGGACATTCCATCAGTTATATACTATGCATGAGGAAAGCAACTTATGGAAAGCATTAGGCTCAGCTACAAAAGTTACCCTTAAAGGACATTGAAGAAAGAACACAACAATCAGGTCTAAAAGAAAAGGTAATGAATAGAAAAGAGAGACAACTGAATTACCACAAGAGCAAGAGGTTCACCAGCACACTGAGTAATAGAATCAGCAAAGAGTGGCTCTTCTGCAAATATAGTAGCAGATCCTATGTTCTTCCCCCCAACTGGAATGTCTTTAACAGAAATAACAGAAACGATTTTTCGAGATGCCAACGTTGATTTATTAATTTTGATCCGTTTTATACGTGTCATAGGCTTTGTGCTGTAAATAAATGCACCAAAAAGACAATCCTTGGGAGATGGAATATCATCTACATAGATGGCCTCACCTACATAATGTAAGGCCATTTAATCTCTAAAATGTATAACCAGATTTTATGAAAACAATAATGGAAATGAAAATGACAACAAATCTCTGTAGTAGATTAGGAGTCCAAGAAAAAGCTAAATGTTTCTTCTTACTTTTAGGAAAAGACAACTGGATGAAGAAAGCAACTAAAATGTTAGTCATTTTACAAGCATTCCTCATGCAAATTATCAATGAGGAAAACTATAACAATACTACATTAGCTCATATTATTTAACGGAAAAAAACTAGAGTCCGGTAAAGCTACTGTTCTTTTGACCTCAAAAACCATATAGCGTTGATCCCATTAGGAATTTCATGAAAACATCTAGAGAGGATAAATATCGAGTCTATTAGACCACAAAGCCAAAAGGCCTAAGATAAGGGAGAAGTTTTTTATACTTGCCTTTTTTCCATTACCTGTCTATCTACATAAAGTTCTTTCATATCAAAATAGACATTTTGCCCACTTATAATTTTGTGAATACATACTGTAGATACTCCATTTTGGCAGCCATTCGCAGCAGATTTCTCTAAAAAAAACGCGCTCCAACGGCAATAAGACACTCCACTCCCATTATACCCTAAACCAACCTTAACACCCTAAATCAATGTTAAACACTGACCCACAAACCCTAAACACCAAGTCCAACTTAAGAATCCAACTTGTGTGCCCTATGCCAGTGGGATGCGTGGCCTAATCGCGCGTCATGAATGCACGTTAGGACCAGGGCTACCCCACGAGAACCACTCGATCCGTCGCTATCATCGTACCTCATACGAACCACGGCGCCGTGTCACTCAACCTGCTACCTCGCGTGCCTGCCCCCTGCCACCGCCACGCCCTGCTGCAGCTCTGCCCAGCCGCCCACGAGCCCGAGCCATGCCCTGCTGCCCATGCAGCTAGCCATGCCCTACCACTAGCTGCCTGCGCACGCCACCACCTCCTCTAAATGACCTCTCCAGTAGAACGAGCTCCCTCTCTGACCGCCTTGGAATCGCTAGCCCCTCTGGAACCCAACTCCGTACTCCAGCCATCCTCGAGAAACCACCACCGTCAGCTACCCATTTCCGACCATCCTTCCGTTTTCTGGCCATCCAGAACAAACGCGACGTCCAACCTCTGGGAAAGCCTCCCCTCTCGCGGAAACATACCCATCCTACCTCCGATAGAGTCTCCCCTCTCGTCGAGGCACTCCCCAGGCCAACCATATCCATCGTCGACCGGAAATCAACTTCCAACACCCATTCACCACACTCAAGCCACCAACGCCATACCAACCCCCACATTACACCACCAAACCTTCCACCAACCTCTCCTCTGCCCCCTGGACCCGCCTCCATAGCCACCGTGCGCTGACAATCTGGATAACGGTGCCGCGAGCCGTCGCCTGAGGGGACAATCCACCACAAACAGGTAACCACCTCCCCTACTCTAAAAGCTTGTTTTCTTCCTCATTTTTATCCAGCATCTCTGTCATGTCATCTTCAGCATGATTACATATCATTTCATTGTACATTCCAGCCACAGCCCCCACATTACACCACCAAACCTTCCACCAACCTCTCCTCTGCCCCCCGGACCCGCCTCCATAGCCACCGTACGCTGACAATCTGGAAAACGGTGCCGCGAGCCTTCGCCTGAGGGGACAATCCACCACATACAGGTAACCACCTTCCCTACTCTAAAAGCTTGTTTTCTTCCTCATTTTTATCCAGCATCTCTGTCATGTCATCTTCAGCATGATTGCATATCATTTCATCGTACATTCCAGCCACACATGTCATCTCCTCCACCTCCAACAACGTAGGCGAGCGAAGGCATCCACTAGACCATTCTTGCATCCAGACATGTAGGAACATTCCTTAGTACGCCCACAAGCTCATGCATGCATAGCATTCATTTTAGAGCCACGACATTAGGGTCAACAAGTCAGCAAAGCTTGTAGCTCTATTCTGTCTCCGATATGTGCATCGTGGTTGCACGTGTGACATGTGCGGTTTCGCCAGGGACAAAACGGACTGTCAAATTAAACTCTTGCATTCACTTGTCCACCACATATCTATGCATCACAGAACCTAATCCATAGCATGCATCTATTCATGGTAGTATACTCTAGATCTTCATGCATTTAACTAGTCATTTGCACCACCACGTACCATCGGGGAGTGGGGCGAAGGTCGTTAGTTTGCTACCTTGTTCTGTGACTAGCATGCCCGTCTCGATTGCACGACGGACTTGCACAGTGGACATGCGCACATCTACCAGGGACAGAATAGGCAGCTAGCCTGAGCCCTTGTTCACTTGTCTCATCCATTTCCACATCATATATCCATGCATCCAAGCACGTCATTTATCATCTCATATCACTTATCATTTGTCAAGCATCGTATGTCATTACCCATAACAAGAGAGCAAATCAAGCATCATGACACACTTGTATTAGGGGCGATGATGATTACTATGTTGGATCCTGTTGACTGACGATCCAGGATTCACATAGCGTAACCGATCCATTTACATCAAACTTCCGTCTTATTCACATCACTTGCATCAATGTGCTATATGGTATACATCTATCTTAGACTTAACAAGTATACATGATCATTTGCATTCAGTGATACACAAGCTAGCGAAAGCCTAAAAAGACCGATTTCTCGGACGCATGGGGATGCTTAACACTTTCCCCATACTTAACAGGAGTCCTTGCCCTTTCTCTGACCTGCAATGACCAATGTGTTGCATCCAATAGGCACGGAGCATGCACACACATTCATGCATACATTTGCATTCATTTTGTATTGTTTTTCTCGCATTTTATAGCATGCGATTTTCCTCGTCTTTCCGGCTTTTAAAAGATTAAGTGGTGACTCTATTTTGTTCTTATCGTTTTCTTTTTTATGTTTTCTTCGGTGTCTTTGAGTCAAGGGTCCTTTCTCGGATTCACCATCTTCGCCGTAACCTTTTCGGTCCTTCGCGCACTCACTCGCCGCGAAAGGTCGGTTCCGGTATGGTCATACATACTAATCTATCTGTAAATACTAACACTAATGATTCAGTTACTAACATGCAATAGTCATACATAAATAATAACTGAATTCCTATGCATAACTTTCAATTACGATGTCAATGAAGTGACAAAGGATCATACCAGAAGCTTGAATCTCAGCCCCAGATTTTTTAGTGGGTTCACCAACTGGATGATAATCTCTGCTGAACTTTACAACCTGTTTTGAAGATAACAATGGTGTGCAATGATCAACCTCATTAACAGACCTTGCACGAGCATCTTGGTTAGCTGATAAACGTTTGTGACCAATCCATAGTTCTGCAATTTCGGCAGTGTCCTGTGGATCAATCTCTGAGACTTTAAAAGGTTTTGACAAATGAGCAGAAAAGGAGTGAAGAAAATCAAAAAGGAAACCAACTGCTACACTTGAACGATAGGCAGGATAGGAGGTGCCTTCCTTGGGAAGAATAATTTCTCTAAGTAACTTGATTGCCTCTAGCATAACAGTTGCAGTGATAGATTTACCAACAAGATAATTCTCAACTGTTCGTGCTCTGATAGCCTTTTCAGCTCCATAAGCTCCAAAAACCAACTGTAGATTTTCTATAGCAAATTCTCCAGACTCTTTTTGCACAGAGACCTGGCCAAGGAAAGTGGCATTGACATAAGCCACAGCATTTCCGAGGGGGCGTGGTGCTGCCCTATAGGTTTCAAACAGCAACTTGGATTCTCCTACTGATTTTCCGTCAACAGAATCCTCTGCATTAGATGTCTTTCTTGCTTGATTCCAGCTAGGAATTTGTATGCTCAGAAGTAGAAAATCAGAATCAAGTGGAGGCTTCTCCAGAAATTCCTCTAGTGTAACCGCAAATTTTACAGAGTCAATTTGATACAAGACAGATGAACTAGCAGCAAGAAGTATAGTAGCAATATCTGAGGCAAACTGATACTTCTGAGCCATAATAAGGTTACCTCCCAAGCTTGCCATATTTCTAACATATTGTGGGGCCACCTTACTGAAATGGTCAGCAATTTTACAAAAAAATAGGCTTTCATTTGACAAGAACCGACCCTCCTTTCCTCCCCTCAATGCTTCAATGGCCCGAGAAATTGTCACAGCTGCTCCAAACTCAATACCTGAGCTATCCCTTCTGATCAGTGATAGTTCAGGGATGCCCTTGAGATCAATGAACGTGTCATATTGGCCTAAATCCTTGTAAATGCCAGAACACGTGTTGCCGACAACCAATTTTACTCGTTTGTTCCCCGATTTTAACAGAGCTTGTACCTCGTCAATACTATTAGCACGATACCAGGTACTGGCTATTGAACATTTATGTTCATTTTTATCGATCATATTCAACTGATGACTCTTAAATTCATCATGATTCTCAGATTGCAAGAAAGAAAAGGAATCTGAAGATGTCTCTATGTCAGCTTTTAAGAAGTCAGGGAATGTCCTGATACCATTATGATTGTAAAAGGGCAACTTGTTTACGTCTGCATTTTTCTCTCCTTTTCCCCAAAAGGAATTTAAACCCAAATCCTCAATATCAACATCTGAGGCAAAGCTTTTGCAGGCATCAATAATTGGCCGATAACCAGTACAACGGCATAAATTGCCAGCAACAACCTTTTCAGCTTCAGACACAGTGAGCTTGGAAAATCCAGCAGGAGGATCAGGCTTATCAGATTTGTCAGCATCGATAAGAGCAGAAAAAAGGGACATGCACATGCCTGGGGTACAGAAACCACACTGAGAGGCATGAAAACCAGAAAATCTCTGGTGAATAGAATGGAACCCATCCTTACTGTTGCCAAGACCCTCCGTGGTTGTAATTGAGCATAGGTGTATACTGCAGAGAAGAGTGAGGCATGAACTCACACTAAATTCTTCAATTTGTTTAGTTGCAGGACTAAAACTAGATAGAAGGACAAGACAGGCTCCACAACCACCTATGATAGGCATAAATTACAGTATTAAAACTTCCAATAGTATAAAAAATTCCGAATATCAACCATGATAACCAAGAAAGAACAGCAGGCAGCCTGGCCAATGTAGGAAAAAAAATTGAGCTGTAGGGTAGTCTACAATAAGCAGTATACAAATTGTGCATCTCAACAACTGGCGCTGATAAAATGTTAACTAAGAAAAGAACCTAGCAAAGAAAATTTGCCAAACTGGCAAGTCGTTCAAAATGACAAGAACCCATCTGAGGAATTCAGAGGCAATATCAATTTAAACCAGAACTCAAGCAAATACTCAAAAACAAGGTTGGGAAACATTAGGACACATGACACCCATCTGAAAAAATATCTCAATGGGATAAGAACTCATCTGAACATACCGAAAGAAACATTATAGGTCTAATTTGACATCAAAAAACGAACAGGCCTGAAACAGATACTCAAATAAACATCAAGGACAAGCCGTTGTGCACCTGATAACTATAGACATAATTATCATAATAAACACTAGAAACTTACTACTTCTCAACAAATTGAAAGTGTAGTAATCTTAACAAACCATTATCAATCAGATTATCTCAAGTGCACAAGAACCCAACAAAGCAACACACAAGTAGACTCAATTCCCACCAAAAAGTTACCAACTTGCCAACCCAACGAACCAAAAAGATCGAGTCTTTGCAAGAGAAAAAAAAAGGTTTTCACCTTCGCCGCACCCAAGCTTTGGTCCCCTGTACTTGGTCTTGGTCCTGATAAACTCCAGCACTGTCATGGAAGGGTCTACACTGGATAGCTCGAATCTCTCCCCATTCACTGCAAACACCAAGTTCCTCCTCGTCCTCTCCATCACTACCTTCCTTCCCTCTTCTTCTTCCACCACTCTTGCTACAGTAATACGACTGCCTCGCGGAGAATATGGATCACCGGCCATTGAATAAGATCCCTCTTATGGGAAGCAGAGACAGACCCAAAGGAGTGACTCTTTTGAGTAGAATTCTGGCTCTTTTGACCAATGATGTCATGAGTCCTGGTTAACCCAAAAATCAAATAAACTTAATCCATATAGATTATATATTTATATTTGTCTTTTTCTATGGATATGAATAGACATGGAATTCGGACCGGATCAGGCCGGGCCGGCCGCAACAGGCCCACGGGCCGACTGCAATTTTTTCCACTATGCGCAGGCCTGGGTGGGCCAACCCGTTTGGCCCGACCCAGCCCGCGGCCCGCGACGGGCCTATAGCCCGGTCCGGCCCGCGAGTGATTTTTCCGAGTCTGGACTGGACCGAGTGGGCCTGGGCCGACCCGGTCCGTTTTCCATATCTAGATATGAATCAAAATATCTTAAATTTTAACTTTTTAGATTAAATATAGATTTTAAAGACGATAGATTCAAAATCTAAAAGTATATATATAATTAATTATTTATATTTATAAATAGACAAAATGTAGCTATATACAAGTACATAACTAATAAACTTTGTACGAAAGATTAACCACTATTAGATTACTATTCTAAGATTGTAATGTGTGTAAGAAAAAGACAAAACAAAAAAAGGGAAAAAAATCACTTCAACCATTCATAGAGAATCAAGGAGTTGATAATTGATGTATAACCAATGCATTGTCTCAATGGACTGTTTATAAAAACATATTATATATATAATTATTTATTTATAAAATCTAAATCTCTTCTCTTTAAAACACCATTATTTATTCTCATCATGTAATTTTTATCCACTCATCTGTCACCCGCTTCATCTTAGTATCTTATGATCTTTTTCTATGATCTCGATCTATCTTATAATCATGTCTCCTCCTCTCTTTACTGTATCTTGGCATCTTCTCTTCTTACCTTATTATCTCTTTGACATCTTTTCTCTTCATTCTATCAAGCGAAAATAGAAGAATCAAATTGTTCACCATTTTGTCTTAAATTATTTATAAATTTCAAAGTGATAATTTATATTATTTAAGGAATACTAGTAAATCATGTCTTTGTCAATAATATAACTAAATTGTTCACCATTTTATGTTTATTATTAGTGTTATATATTTTCCTACAATATGCTGTAAATGTAATCTTTAGTTCTTAATAAGTATATATAAAATCTAAGAGTCAATTTAATCCAATCCGAAGTTTGTGGATTTGCGTTGGGTTGGATATAGATTTAAAATTATTTAACCTGAATAATTTAAATTGAATTATGAATTTATTGTTAATCTAATCCTAAACGACTCATGTACGTCATTGCTTTTGATTGTTATGGCACTAGTGGAAAGTAGAGGACCTTGGAGAAGAATTTCACTTTTTGAGTTATTTGCATAAACATCCCTAAGGATTAAATGAATAACCAAACCATCCATCTGTTTGTCTATAGATTATTTAGATAGGACTACGTGAGCTTAGACATGGAAAACGGGTCGGGTCGGCCATGGGCCCGGTACGGCCCATGGCCCTCATTCGGGCCGGGCCCATGGCCATTTTCCGCGCACAGCGCGGACCGGCCCAGCCCGGCCCGACCGGTTCCCGTGGGTCAGACTGGGCCTATCCGCGGGGCCGGGCCCGGGCCAGGTCGGGCGGGCCTGGGTCGGCCCGGTCCGTTTTCCATGTCTAGGATTCGAACCTGGGACCTGTGGCAAGTTTAAAGTTCTTCCAGCCACTGTGACAATGAGACAATGTCATCATTTATTGTTTAATGTTTTTTTTGTTAAAGGTTGAGATAGATTAAAATTTGCGAAAGCCAAAAGAGATTTATTGTTTAATGTTGAAAGTGAAAAATCTAAAAAAACTTATTTAAGTAAGATTTTTTTAGATTATTTGAAATTAGATTTACTAACAAATAATCTGATTATTTGTGAAATAGACCTTACATAGAATGGAATGTTACAACTAAATTCATATTTCAATACATTTGTTGGATGTTACTTACTTAGATTTTTAAGCCTGTGTAATGTTCTTCTAAAGGTGACTGGAAGGCGAAGATGTATAATGTTGAGGATTAAAAGAGGCTAGTGATGTGTTCATTTGTTTAATGTTTTCCTCTCCGCAGTTATCCATACAAAACCCTGGAACAGATAAGGAGCTTCAAAACGACAGAGCTCCGGGGTGGCGCCATGGCTGCTCTCCGACTCCCACCCACCACTCTCCTCTACTCTCCGACCAACCCACGCCTCTTCTCTACCTCCACATGCACCTCCCTCCGCCTCCGCTGGCGCCCACTCCACGTCAGCAGCAGCAGCAGCGGTGGAGTCTCCACTCAAACCTTGAAGGCAGCATTGGAAGAAGTAGAAGAAGACCCATCAAAGGCGGTGGCTTCCACGAGTCTCCGGCAGGATGGGAAGGTGACGCCCAGGTCGGTGGACTTCAATGCTTGGTATCTGGATGTTATAGCAGGCGCCGAGCTTGCGGATTATGGGCCGGTCAGAGGGACCATGGTCATTAGGCCATATGGCTATGCCATCTGGGAGGCCATACAGGTGTGAAAATTCTCAGCTTTTGGTTGGGGGGTTTATGATGTTTTCTCTTTGTTGTTTTGTTGTAAAGGTCTCGTCTTTGTTGGGGTTTTTGATGTGTTGCAGGACTATTTGAAATGGGTACTTGTTGCTTGTTTTTTTTTGTTCTAAAGAAGTCACCTTCGTTGGGATTTTGATGTATCACAGGAGTGTTTGAAATGGGTTGTCTTGTTTTATCCATCATAATGGTCTCACTTTTGTTGGTTTTGTGATGTGTTGCAGGTGTATTTGAATGTGAAGTTCAAGGAAACTGGTCACAACAATATGTACTTCCCCCAGGTAAGCGGCTTATAACCCTGTCCCTATGTTTTCACTTTCAATTTTAAATTTGGGCCTTTTCATCATCGTGTTGGAGTTAGAATAGGTGAAGGAAGACCTAAGATTTCATGGTTAGAAGTGGATAAAATCTGAAAAAGTAACCTTGGATATGGTGTGATGGAGGGATTTTTTTTTCTTTCTTGTTTGTAGTCCACAGTGTGATCACGGTAGTGCTGAGATTTTATTTTGAATAGACATTTTGGATATGGGAGACTTTTTCTTTGCTCTAGAGTGCAACAAATGTTGGTGTGGGTAACGAAACACTTCATAGTTAGTCGCTTGTGCTGATATTATTTGTGTGGTAGAGCTGGTTAAATAAAAAAAATGCTAAATAATTAAAAAAGGCAAGCATTTGTGGGTAGAATAGTTGACTAGATCACATTTATTGTTGCTATCTCTACATTATATTTGTGCTTGCATTTTATTTCTTTTCATTTTCTTGATACTCATTTGTCAATTCATCTGTTACAGTTCATACCATACTCCTTCATAGAGAAAGAAGCGAGCCATGTTGAGGGTTTCAGCCCAGAATTAGCAGTTGTAACTATTGGTGGAGGAAAAGAACTTGACGAGAAGCTTGTGGTATTCTTTCACACTTGCATCCATCCACAACTTCTATCCTTAGGTTTAGCATTCCTTCATTGAGTTTCAAGTTAATATAGTCAACAATTTCATGTTCACACAAGAAGCGGCACTTTACTCAAATTTTGGCTCACATATTTCAACATCTTAGGTCCGACCAACCAGTGAGACCATCGTAAATCATATGTTTACTCAATGGATTCAAAGTCATCGTGATCTTCCTCTTATGGTTAATCAGGTAAATTGTTGTTGCACTATGTTCCCCTTGTATTATAAAGGTGGCTGTTTTTTTTATATTTGTTTCTACCATTATTATCTATTCTAGTGGGCTAATGTTACAAGATGGGAAATGAGAACAAAGCCATTTGTCAGGACCCTTGAGTTTCTCTGGCAAGAAGGTCATACTGCTCATGCATCACCAGAAGAAGCGGAGGAGGAGGTTTGTATCTTTGGTTCAAGTATCAACTAACAGTGCATGCATGATATTTAATTCTCTGATTTTATCTGTTTGGTGTTTCTGACTGCAGGCATTACAGATGATTGATGTCTATAAGAATTTTGCTTATGAGGAAGCTGCAATACCTGTTATTGCAGGTAGAAAATCAAGGGAGGAGACCTTTGCTGGTGCTGACAGAACTTATACTATTGAAGCTATGATGGGTGATAGAAAGGCTTTACAAGCTGGGACCAGCCATAATCTTGGTCAAAACTTTTCACGTGCCTTTGGAACACAGGTCCTTATCCTCGTAAAATTGTTATGTTTCATGAATGGGTTCTTGAATGTTTTTTAATGGACTTTAGGAAATTTTTCTTAATCATGTAAAAAATTGCAGTTCTTGTATTTTAACTTGGAAACAAGCAATAATATACATTACTACATAGATGAAAATCATCATATTGTATTGTATATTCCCACAAAAGTGTTCTCTGTATCTGATTTTGAGGGCTGGAAATGAAGAATATCCATCAAGTCTTGCCTTCAACCTATAAAGATATTTTGAAGTACAAATTGGAAGTGCCACATGATACCAAACCAAAAGCTTTCAATTATTTTCACCACAAAATGAGATGGTTTATACATCTACAATCTTGTATTGGGCATAATTTAGCAGTTTCTGATGAATTGGAATTGGTTTCTAAGCTTTCCATCCAATTGACACATGCAATGAGAACATGAATCAAGTGAGGTAGCTAGAGAATATAAATTATAGAACTGAATCTGCGACTGGCATTTCTTTTACTATAGGATGTAGAGATACTGCGGATAATGCCATATATAACAATATTTGTGGATATCTGTTGATGAATAGTTGTAATCAAGATTTTATATGGTCAAGTGAAATTGTAGGTAGGAATTATGTGAAGGTCTCACTTAGAGTTGATTGTACCTGGGCTAACACAATCACAAACGCTTTTCCTCATTTGTTGTCAACTTGTTATGCTACTGTGTAGTGTGTAGCAATAAGTGTTTTCCAGAATTTTGATAGTAACCAGTAAGAGAATCATCTCTAAGTGATGTGAACTAAGAAGAAGAGAAGCGAGAAAGGAGGGAGAGGACAAACCAAAGAAACATTCAATCTATTATCAATCAAAATATTTGAACCAAATTCCTACCCCTAACACTGAACCGGCAACCAGATAACAATTGAATCTCTAAGTAAGGCTCCAGAACATACTCAAACTTGAAAGATAAAATTACCCTAATTCTATTTTAAATTAAACTTCTTCTGTCTTATTCTAATTAATCTATCAAGGTATACTCACTCTCCGAAGGACCAAAATTATTTATTCCTTTCAAGTTTTAGTTGGCCAGTAGTTGTTGCATCATGTTGTTTATGTTACTGATCTAGTTCTGCGACACTTGTGGCAGTTTACTGATGAAAATGGAGAGAGACAACATGTATGGCAGACTTCCTGGGCAGTGAGCACACGATTTGTTGGTGGAATCATCATGACTCATGGAGATGATGCTGGCTTGTTGCTTCCTCCTAGAATCGCTCCAATACAGGTCCCAATTTACTAGTTTACTTTCCTTTATTGAGTAATTCTGCATGTGCCTATTCATACTTGCTAGAGCAGATAAAAAATCTATTCGCTTTTCTTTATTTTGACAATACTTTATGTTATGACGTGGACAATCTGGGTTGTCTATTTGTGAAGCCTCAGCTTTATCGTCCTAGTGCATTCACAGACATGCTCCCAGATACAGGTTTTTCATGTTAGAGTGCTCTTATAAATCCATGTGACTAATAAAATCAGTAATTAATTTCATAATACCAATGACTACCTTAAATGAAATTTCATTAAATTTCATGTTTTCAGGTGGTAATAGTGCCGATTTGGAAGACAAATGATGAGAAGATAGGAGTTATGGATTCTGCATCATCCTTAGAAAAAGCACTTAAAACAGCAGGGATCAGAGTTAAATTGGACGACTCGGAGCAAAGAACTCCGGGTTGGAAATTCAACTTTTGGGAGATGAAAGTAAGAATTATGTCCTCATGTGAGTTATTTTTACAAATATACCTTTTGTTATTGCAGCTTCATAATACCTAATCATCCTTTGAGACAGAAATGTCTTCATCTGGATCATTTTTTGTACAAATGTATTTTTATTATTGCAGCTCCATAATAACCTAGCATCCAATGCAGGGTGTTCCTTTGAGAATTGAAGTTGGACCTCGTGATGTTGCAAATAAAACAGTAGTTGTCTCTAGGAGAGATGTCCCAGGTAAGAAAGGAAAAGAGTTTGGAATATCCATGGAATACTCTATTTTGGAAAGCTATGTAAAGGAAAGATTAGAAGATATTCAGGCATCTCTTCTCGAAAGGGCTATCCTATTCCGTGATAGGTACACCGTCCTCAACAAATTTTGAGTTGGATGTGGGAAATGATGCTTACTTGTATGTCATCTTTCAGATTGTTAATTGCACAAAGTAAATCATGAATTCGAATAGATTCATGATTCAAGTGTATGCATTCTTTCTTCTTCATCATAGAACTAAAGAACTTATCTTTTCAGCAATATTGTGGATGTAAGCTCTTATGGTGAGCTGAAAGCAGCAATCTCTCAAGGCAAATGGGCAAGAGGTCCCTGGTCAGCCAGGTAACAATCACCCTTAGTTTTGACTGTACTGCTGGTAATTCTAATCATATTGGTCTACATGATTTTCAAGAAACAATAATTTGACAAAAGTTTGCAATTGACCCCCAACTTTAAATCAACTTTCTAGGAACTGATGCCTTTACCATTGTGCATGTCCTTGAAAGAAGTTGCCGAGAAACTTCCATCTTATTTGGGGGAAAAATTCATTTCTTTCCATGCTAGTTCACCTATCCTGCGTGATTAAAGTCTTTGAAAAATGTATGCTTTTCTGCCTTCCGAAAAACTGGCAAAGTTTATGGCAGAGAGTTTAATGAGAGATCTCTAGAGTCTTTACCAACTGTTTGATTTTGTATCAATAAAACTGTCTGGAACTACATAATGAGATTGTATTCACCATATTTCATGTCAATGTATTTGATCTAGTGATGCAGAAGAGCGAAAGGTTAAAGAAGAAACAGGTGCCACAATAAGATGTTTTCCATTTGAGCAGCCACAAGGTCAGAAAACATGTCTGATGACCGGCAATCCTGCAGGTGAGGTTGTGATATTTGCAAGATCCTATTAACAAGCATCTCTCTACATTTTATAAAAGTCACCATTGGATAAGTTTTTGTATTAATGTGATGTATATTTTCATTTACTAAAGCAATTTGATGTATATTTTTTATTTGAAAAATAAAGTCAAAAAAATAAAGATCATTGAAGAAAAGCTATTGAATGTCTTAGTAAGTATATGTACGCTAGAAATTTGTGAGACAAGAAATAATGCTACTACAACAATCAACGTCATGCTCTTCTGTTTGCCCTTTAGCGGTCAAGTTGCATGTATTGGTATGAGTAGTTCCCATGACATTAGCTTTGCCTTCCATCAAATGATAGAAAGAAAAGGTGTACTTGCAAAAGTAAAACACATCGAACCTGATTCTCAAAAAGTATATATTCCCCGTAGGTTTTCTCCTTGAAAGCTGGCAAGGAACCCAACGATGGAACTTTCACGGTATATTGGTGTGGATTATCCCATCATTCATGTTATTTTCATTTCAATTCTTATGGAGATGATAATTAAAGATGCTTGGAGATGTAACTTTATTTTTTATCAAGTTGACATCACATAAACGATTAAACATAAAGCACAGTCAAATTATTGGACTAAAGTGATCCGTAAATCTATAATTCAGGTTAACCAAACGAGATTTTGTTCTGATTGTTATCAAAATTAAGTTAAAATCTACAACTTTAACATGAACTTCTGGCCACCTTCAAAAAAAAGGTAAGCATGATCTTGTGGAATTGTTTATCATAACTGAGTTGTTTGTAGAGTACCTGCTTCGATATGTAGATGTAAGTTTCTATTGACAAAGATTAGTGCAGGAAGAAGAGAAAACAAACACTAGTTTGAAAAAGGAGAGAATCTTTGAAATGAATAAATCTAATACATCCAATGTTGATCATTGTCTCAAGAAGAGGAAGAGGTAAAAAGTAAGGTAAATAATAGAATCCTTCTGAAAAAAATCATCCTTTTTCAGGCAACAGGAACACTTATTTTCTTTCTCATCTTTCTACCATTTCTTTGTTAAAGCCTCCAAACTAGACAGAGAATGATGACGATACCTTGCTGTGGGTACTAAAGCATAAGATCACAAAAACATTAGGGTTAAGATGAAGATTTAGTTTCATAAGAACAGTAGGACTGGCTACACTTTTCACTCAAAAAGGAATCTAGACTATGGTTGAGACCAGGGTTCCAGATATGATGCATACGTGACAACAAGTTAGACAACTTCTCAGTTGTCATTTCTATCCTTTGCCAGGACGTTCTATCCAAATAAAAGGTGTGAGATAATAAAGAACATGCAAGTTTCCGGTTTTCCTTAACCACAGATGCTGTTAAAAAACATGACAAGTTCTTTTTTTCCCTTTCTACAAAATACTTGTGCTAAAACAATCTAGAGTTATATGTAACTTCCAAATAAATTAAGCTGAAAAGTCGGAAACAGAAATTAAAAAAAAAGTAAATTCTAGAGCCATATGTAATCTTGTAACTGTTACCGCATTAAGACACATGAATAGAAAAAATATGGAAATTATCTTAATTTTAGGTATTCAACTTAGTCATGTGTATTGTTAAGAAACATTACATTTAATTGAGTTCACAACTTTCTGGAAAAGAAAAGACTACTTGGAGCTTAGGCATCCTAACTCAGGAATAGGATTATATATTATCTTCTACCTGCTATCGACTTGTTAGTCGTCTGTCTTAGTTAAAGGTCCGATATCATAGGATACATGATGAATAAATGATGATGGAAATTATCTATCCTTAAGAAATCACTGAATTACATTTTACTTTAAAAAACATTGTGCTAAGTAACTTCATGATTTTTTCGGGAAAAAGACTACTAACAGTTCAAATAATGTTACTTAAAACAAGAAGTGAACTATACATAGATCTGTTAATTATTTCAAAAACAAAAATACTTGTCAGGATTTCAAGAGGATTATAATGAATCAAATGAAAATCATACCAGCATTTTTTAGAAAATCACATGATTCAATTTTTTTTAAGAGTGTCGATATCTTAGGGGCACTCTCTCTCTCTCTCTTTCATTTTTTTTAGTTATCTTGAGGGCATAGTCATACCAACATTTATTAGAAAATCACATGATTCAGTTTCAAATGAAGAAAACATAATCGAAGTTGTTTTGATAAAAAAGATAGATGAATAACATCACATTTTCAATGAAGACAAATCAAATTGATGCATCTAGAAAATAATAAAATAGAAATCGAACTCTCTTTCTAAATCAAGACCAAATATCAGATGATTTAGGTATATGATGAGGATATGATTCTCTAACACAGTAAATTCTAGATGGATAATATGTACTGCAATTTACATGATAAATATCTTCTCATACCCATTTCAATTGTTGGATCTTTAAATGCACAAGAAATAATATTATATATATATATATATAAGTAAGAGGTCTTTATATCATGGCATAAGTTTGGTTGGATGGATCAAACGAAATGCATTGTTAATTATCTAAAACTAGTTGGAACTCACCTTGTTTGCTTTTTCCATTGGAAAGCAAGGCGTGAGGAATGAAGCCTGGTCCGAGATCATTCCATCAAATTAACAAGAAAATATAAAGAAAGAGAAATATAAAATAATAAGTAAAAATAATAATAAATTGAAATGATCTTGGATCAAACTTCATTCCATACACCCACTTTCCTCTTCAAACTCCTTCCAACTGAAAAGAAAAAAAAAAGCCCACATATACTGATGAGGATAGCACAGAAAAAAGAATAGCCTCTCTCTCTCTCTCTCTCTAATGATGTACTAATCAGTGATCTCAATAGTCCTCTATCCCTCTCTTATGATTCCACAATCAAAACAACTTGAATTTGATGAAGTGTAGGGTTTTGGTTGTGCTTCTGTCAAAGGTTCAGAATGGCAGGCTGAGCTCGTTAATATATACATATATACCAAGGAAGCACATGATCGACATGTCATTCAGAGCAAAAAATAATGAGAAGAAATAGATGGGTTTTGTTGAAGATCTTGTCTTGTTCCATATGTTTCTTTATGGGGGTGGGGTTTCCAAGCTTTTACAGGCTCTCCTTGTGGAAAAGAGCATCAGAATCATATGATAACAACGGAGGAACAAAAAGAAAGAGTGAAAGTGAGTCTTTTACATGGAAAAGTGTAAGATAGGAAAAGGAAACAACGAGGGGAAAGAGAGGGTTTGGTTCTCTTACTTTGAATTATAGGAATGGAAGAAAGTAAAGTTAAAATGTATAACTATACCAACTCTAATTTAGTCTAGTTCTTCCTTGGAACAATGTTTGTCATCATATATAATTTTTCTTTTGTTTTTTTAGTAAGCTATTATCTGCTTCTTTATTTGTACATGGAAGTCTTTTTGTTTTTTTGTGGAAACGATTTTTAATATATATCACAATCATAACAAACACTTGACTATGGAGCCTTTGTCCAACCTTTGAGCGTCCCTCCTTCCTCAGCGGTCCTCCCTCCTCCGCCACCTCCTTCCCTGCTCCGCCCTTGCCCAACCTCTAGGCGTCCCTCCCTCTGCCGCCGCATCCCCCCCCTCCGCCGCCTCCTTCCCTGCACCGTCGTGTCCTTACCTCCAGGCTCCAGGCCTTCGAGGAGTGGGGAGTGGGGATCGAGGCCAGTGGCGCTCGTCGACGGGGATGGGAGTGGCTGAATCGATGGAGTCGTTCAGGAAGGTTCTTTGGGGTTTCTGGCCTAGAGATTGAGCCGTCGTGCGTCGAGGATGGTCGCAGGGAGACGGTGGTCCGACACGATAAATCATAGATCAGCTTCTCGCCGTCGTCGACGACTGGCTTCTCGCTGTCGCCACTTCTTAAATGAGGAGAAAGCCTCACAGGTATACACCCCTCTGCCTATTCCTCTCGAGTAGGCAGTCTTCCCTTCTGGATCGGCTTCTCGCCGTCGTCGACCACCGGTTTCTTGCTGTCGCCACTTCCATATTGGGGAAAAAGCCTCGCAGGTATGCATCCCTCTGCCTACTCCTCTCGACGGGACTCTTCCATGGTTGTGGAACTTCCCTATAAGCGAGGGGAGATTTTTCGCTTCCTGGTTTCTTCTAGGAAAGCTATGTCTTTCCTGGTGTTCTGAGGATGCGGTTGGCTTGGATTTTTAGATAATCTTACATATTATTCTTGTAGCAAGGCCAATAGCGTTATATCTTTTTGCATTTAACAATCTTTCTATCTGTATTTTGTGCACTGATGTTGCTGCAGTCAAGGATTTGAATGTTTACAATTTTTATATTCGGACTACTTCCGATTTAATCATGACCATTAGCATCTCTTCATCCTATTGTGGATCTGATGAAATTCTTTGTGACCTTTCGATTTTCGGGGTCGACAGATCCAGTGATCCGGAGAGCTGGATATCTTCTTCCTCCGACGCAGTATATGACTCACTCTCTTCCCTTAGGGTTTTCCCTTCGTCAATCACCTCTCGGCTTTGAAAAAGATGACAATATGCGTGTAATAACTTCTTTGAAAAGTGATCGTGTAATGAAGCATACTCCTCATGTCCTACGACTGTCTCATCAGATCAATGAGGATGGAGTCCTTTCTCTGGATTAATGTTTTATTAATCGAACTTTTTAATTTTTGATACAGTTTGAACACCTTGTGTGAGCCTGGTGTGTTATCGCCTGTTGTTGGCCATTCTTGTTTTTGTGGTGAGAATTTTTTTATCCACCTGGACTGTAATATGGTCTTAAATTTACTGTGTCTGAACTTTTCATTAATATAAAGTTTACCGTTAACCAAAAAAAAACAAACACTTTGACTATGAGACCACCACCAAGTGAAACGGATTCTCATAATTTTTCCTCTTGTTGTTCATGAGATACAAATTTAAGAAAGGAATAATACAATAATATGATTGTAATATATATAATATTTTTAGGAGTCGAATTTCTAATTTCTCATACAACTATAAAGAGACTTTATCATTAGACCAAGTGATTATAGACCATTGAAGTTTTTTTCTTGATCGATTTATTTTTTTGTTAACACTTCACTTCACAGTTGGTAATTGCGAGGTCCACTTGATTTATCATATACAAAACTTCCCTGGCATTGATAACACCTGTGATATGAAAACCATGGATGCATTGACACATTGCATGAATCACACTTGCAAACGTATGACAAAATATGTTTTACTAGTATGTTTCCAATAATTCTATCCAACAATTCTAAAAATGACGCCTTTTTTTTTTTACTAGTCCATGATGAATTAGGGGTCATCTTGAGTGAAGGCATTGATGGAAATTTTAAGGTGGCAGAACAAATCCTTATTTATCAACATTCTTCACCTTTGGTTTATTCATCTCACTTTATATTATTCTATGAACAATATGCCAATTTTAGTTATTCTTAGATTATTCTAGTCTTCCTGTCAGATCCTTCGTTGCAATATCAACTTGGGAAATGTAGCCAACATTGTAATGACAGAAAGAGATACTTCTTCATGGGGTTTCACACATCCGCATGAGCAAAAAGAAAGAAAACAACTCTTCTACTTTTGCTTTCTTTTGAAAGTTAAAAATATTGGCTCTCACCATCATTGGCCCCTCCTCCCCTCTCAACTCCATCTCACTTTCTTATTATTGTTGTCCCACGTCTTTATTGACCAATCGTATCTCTCTCCCTCTCTTTCTCAAGTGGGTTCTGCAATGATCGTTGTAAAACACTAGATTGCATGGGCCTCACACGACAGCTTATCTTTTCCACCTCCAAAGAATTCCCATCAATATGATTAAGGGTAATCATGGTTTCCCGTTTCCTGTCCAGAGTTCAAAATTTTCTTTCGACGTTTTCATGGCAGACTTGAATTCTGAAATGTAATAAACCCACCTAAACATAGTACTATAAGGCTGTTATTGAAATTGCTTGACAATCTACGGTAAGATAAAACCGATTGTCAATCTAACATCATTCCCTTCAGATGCATCATCAAGTATGTGATCAAAGCATCTCTGAACATGAAATTGTCCATAAAAAACATAAGTTCTGGATAAGTAATTACTAGATGGTAATGGTAAAACCTACAAACTTTTCACATTGATTGCCCAAACATCTCTTTATAGATTTTATTGTATGTAACTCCGAGACAGTTTGATCCACAGCTCTCTCTCAAGAAAACAGTAAAATACATAGAATTCCTCAGCAATCATTTTGCAGACAAGGGAATGAACAAAAAAAAATGTACAGACACTGAGATCAGCCATGAAGGATGGAAAGCAACAAAAATTAGAACAGGTATTACAGGTATGACTGTACATGAAATGTACATAGTTGAACCCTTTCAAAAGGGGAACAGATAAACAAAGAGAATAAAGTAAAGGAAAATGTTTATTTCAGAAAAAAAAGGTAAAGGAAATTATTTGTTGTTTTGTTCTATTCTATCCATAAAGTAAGAATGTCATGACCCCTGGGGCTGTGCTTTTACCAGCCTCACATTGCTGTAAAAGCACTTCAAATCTTTCATCGCCTTCTCTTCAATCTGAATCGAGCGGATAGATGATGGTGCATCTGTCTCGGGCTTAAACCAGCGGTTGGGAACTGTGGTCTCCAAGGTCGATGCCTGCCCGGATGAAACTGTGAAGCCTGTTGTCCTAGTCTTAGGACCCTGTGAATGTTTCTTCTCCTGCTTGAAGTTGGCAGAGAGAAAAAAAAGATCAGAATTATTTTTTGTTTTGAGCAGAAAAATACATTAAATCAAGAATTAGTATTGGAGACAAGTTTGCGAAAGATGGAGTTCAGGATTACATTAAATCAAGAATGAAAGATTTGAAAGCACAAACAATCTCATAATTATTTTTAAAGAATAAAATCTGGAAAAAGAATTACATTGATTATTGTACAAATTTAGTATGGGAGACAACTATTTTTTCGTGTTCTAAAATGATTTTGTTTATAAGTGGTTTAGACACACTGTATCAAGAAGATTATACCATTAAATTCAATAGCAACAGTGTTAACCAAAGTGTTACAATGATTTTTGTTCACACTTGGCAGAGATTATATAGCATATACTGCACGCTTCCTAAAAATGTAAAATTGACCATACCTGCTGGATTTGAATGTTCCTTAAAGATGGTCTGAATGGAGCTGGAGGAGTTTCGGTCGATGACCAAGGTGGTGTACTCTTTTCCCCATCAGACATTGGCGCTGTTTGAGATGGTGCAATAGCAATTGGACTTGATATTGACCCAGGCAAAAATGAACTCAAACAAACATGACCAGGGCCACGAGGTACAACCAAATCCTCTAACTGGACCTTACTTTTTACTGGCCATCTGTCCTTTGTTTGGGTCTGCTCGTCCTGAATGTCACGCAAAGTAGGTCCTTTTGAAACCTTGGCACCGCCCCATGCAGGCCCCTCTTTCTTGGGAGGAGGAGGTGGAGGAATGTCCTTTGGGGTGTCGTCTAGAGCACCACTCAGAAACATTGACAAACCACCTTTCTTGTTCTTTTTCTTGGACTGATTAGGTTTCAACGTCTTGTCATTGTTGGCCAACTTCTTTGGAGTTGCTTTTGGACTTCGTGGAGAAAAATCCTCTGTAACAACCAATTTGTTATTCATACTGGTTTCTGCATCTTCCTGCAACACCAATGTATTAAGAAATAAAATTTTGAGCATTTTCTATTATTGCAGGACAAACATGTCAAATTCTTCTAATAGCTTGATCCAATATATCAAGACATGACCTGTCAGGTTGGTTTACTACCATTGAAAATTAATAATACAAGCTACTAAAACAGAACAATTGTTTCAGGATGAGTCAGAAAATGAGGACAGTCATGTGTCTCTCCTGAAAATGTGACCAAAAGGAAGAAGTATGATTCATATATAACTACAAGCCACAATGATAATTATACCAAGACACTCATCAAGAAGTAAACCTTGTTGCGCTGCTTCTCAGTTACGTTAGTTACCTAAACAATTCTAGAGTTCTTTAGGTCCACATCACCACACCATACATAGAGTAACAATGCCAACAAGGCACTGGCAGCTGTCGCCTTTGTTTGAGGACATAACTGGTTTTCTACCAACTTTACTGGTTAATGCGTTCAAGCATGAAGACTCAGATTTGTTTTGAAAGCATGGTTGTAAAACAGTAGTATTAAGCTGCATGAATTTGCAACCCCGGTCTACTAACACAGATTAAAAGGATACAATTCGTTAGTGTTAAAGCACACGATACATGAAGGATACAACTCGTTAATTTGAATATACAAGGTTAATCGTGAATGTACCATATACATCACTGAAACATGAAAAGTAAAAAGTAAGAAAAAGCTAACCTTTTGCTCCCTAATTTGAAGAGATTCTATGTTCAGGAAGCCTTTAGCTGCTTCTGATTGTGGATTACTGTTTGCAGGAGGAGTTTGAGCTTGATCTTCCTTCTGTTTGCTCTTTTTCCTCTGCTTTCGAGAAGACCCTACCTTGTTCCCTTTTCCTTCCGAGATAACTGGAAACAAAACTGCTGAGTGCTCAACAGGGAAACCAAGCTCAGCCAGTGCATTTTCAAGAGCTGGTCGTGTTTGCAATTTAGTAATTTGTTGATCATCAAGAGGATGACCACGAGAGAGCTTGACCTCAAGAATTTCAATCTGTTGCAGTTTCTTTCTCAAGGCTCTAACTTCTTTCATTATAGTTTGGTCAGCATCTTTATTTGGGTGCAAAAAGAAGTCCACTCTCATGTTGCCATGGTTCTTGAACGTGGGCCCTGCATGACTGTCACGGAGTCTAAATAACCCATCCTTGTCAGCCCCTTCAACATCAATAACAGCAGGAAAAGTGGCTGTTAAAGTGGGAAGCCGGCGGTAACTCCAAGATTCAGTGGACCTTGAATCCAGTGTCTTCTCAAGACTTGCCAGAACATCAAGTGAAACACTAGAAATGGTTGCAACAGAGACTGTAAATATAAAACCTAAGTTACGAATAGCCATCTCCTGCCAAAAGAAGACATCGAAGTCATTGCATGCACAATCATATAAGAAAATGAAAAACAAAACTGGAATTACCATTGAATTAATTTATTAATAGTAATCAATGTTCCAAAAATCGACACATGTCAATGAAATTTCGCCAACATGCATGTATCGGTCCTGCAATTTATGGAAACGACATGTACATGTAAATTAAGAAGTGCAGGACTTCGGTGGAAATTTCCATCCCAAGTCACGCAAGTCAAACGAGTCACCCAACACACCAAAAGTTTTACACATCACCCTAACCTGCTCCATTCTTCTCTATTAGATATTAATACTTAGATCTATTGTTTAATGTAGATCTTAGGTGTATTACTTAGATCTAACATAAAAATACATAGTAATTACATTTTTATAAATAATATTTTTATTTTTTCATGTTCTTTTTTGTATTTTGACGTTAATAACTTGATATTACATAAATCTAACCTAAAAAAGACATAGATATAACCTAATAAAGGTAATATTTAACCTAAAAATACATAGATCTTCCTCCTTCCCTTTGTTGTTAACTTGTTGCTACTTACTCCTAACTTAGTGTTGCACTAGGCTGCTGTTCCTTCCCTTCGTTGTTGATTTACTGCCATTTACTCTTCAACGAGACCCCCGTAGACTCTGTGAAGAGACAATATATGAGATGATCCTCAATCAAACTCCACATCTCAAACACTGTGGTACTCTCTCGTCTCTAATTTCTCTCCATGTTAAATGATGTAAGAACTATTTATTTTAAACATATACTAAGCATTTTTTAAGTATAATTTATACATTTATTAAGTATTTTTAGGTGCTATTTATGCTTCAAGATATTTGTATTAAGTTTATGTAGTGTATTTTAATGTGATACATGTTTAGAACATGGATCTAAGTAGCCCTAAAATGTATATTATTATTTACTTTAGCTTATTTTAAAGTTGCAAATCGAAATTCGAAGTTTTTTTTATCATTTCGTAAACTTCTATAAATTTACTGTGTTTTCATGAACATTTCTACCAATGTCTGACACATTTCTTATAAGTCCCACACAAAACTCACATTTAGAACCTTGATAGTAATAGATATAAATTATCATGGACAACAATTATGAAAGATGCATTGCACAATATTGCAAGAAAAAGGTAATTCTCTACAATAATTTTTTTATTTATAGAACGGATTTGTATCATTATTTGTTACATTAGTTACCCTTGTAGAAAAGGTATATTAATATACAAATAACTCAATCAAAGAATGATAAATCAAACAAAAGACACAAGCTCATGAAATTGTAAAATTACAAGAGCAAATGATGAAAAAGAAGGCAAAAGAATACCTCACAGTGTTTCCTAAGGTCATCAGCTGCCAAGCAATCTGCAACTTCCAGAAGTTGTACAGCACTACGTGGTTCCAACAAAAACTCGACAGCCGTCTTCTCACAAAGACTTTTTAAACTTGGTATTGATTGCTTATCCAAAGCCTCATCTTGAATGCCAGTTGGTTTAGATTCAGTTTCATTAAACATGAAGTCCCCATCCAACTCTTCCAATTCATCACCACCCTCAAAGAAAGCACCTTTGGGAATCATTTCTACCTTGAGTGGGAAACTAGGATGATAAAGGGCACATACAACCAGCAAATGTGTTTCCCCAACGGACACTGATGTAGCATGCTTGATACCATGTAAACGAGTTGGAACGGGATTCTCACCCTTGTTTTTCTTTCCATCCCACATGAAAACATCTCCAATCTCCGTAACAGCAGCAGTCCAATATTTTCCAGCTGAAATGCTTACAAGGTTCCTCCCACACGTTGAGTACAGCTACAGAAGAACACCAGGAAAAGAAATTAATGATGAAGCAGGGAAAACTTGCAGAAGTGATTTTTCCATCATACTAAAGTGATTTTGAACAAGGAATAAAAAAGAGTATGTTTTTAAAGGTTTAAACCTGTTGACATCTTAGATTAGGATCTGCAGAAACCCAATAAAATAAAGCACCATCCTCAGTAAGAACTGTGCTATGGATCACCCCAGCAGCAATTGATCTTACATGAAGTTTTTCAGTTCGATGAAATTTCAATGGCACAGTTCCACATTTTCTCAGATTTCTTGCAATAATTACACGTCTAGGAGTGACAAGACGATGACCCCAAGTATAAACCTGCAATAAACATGTCAAATGAATATTGTAAACCAAGATTACATAGTCTCTAAGATCACATATCCAGCTGGAAAATCTGCTAAGGTATCACAGACTAAATTTTAGACAATAAAAAACTGAAAGAAGTATATATTGGTAAACCATCAAACAAACAACAAAGTTGAGATCAATTCTAAACCAACAGGAGGCAACAGTGGTGCTTGAAAATTATTGCTTTCATGAAGTAAAAATGGTTCAGCAGCATATAAAAGATAAAGTTGAATGGTAAAAGCAAAGGAAAACAACAATTGCCAAAATGCAACAAGATTAAAAATAACTTCAAATTGATCTGTTTCCACTAATAGCATTGATTAAAAAAAATCAAATAAAAAGATATTTTTTGTATAATCACCTCTCCTTCGGTACTTAAGACAATTGTGTGATACTTTGCTGCTGATATCACTGTAAATGTTTTTCCCTTCAAATACTCAACCAATCGTGGAGTGTAATTTGAGGCTGAGTTGGAAGTCCCATAACCAAGTTGTCCTTCTTTGTTGCAACCCCATGTGAAAACTTCACCAGATTCAGCAACAGCAGCAGAGTGCTTGTTTGCAGCAGCAACAGCAGTTATTTTAGATCTGAGGGAACTTACACGGCGTGGAGTGGGCTGAGAATCCACAGAAGTATAACCAAGCTGACCCTCTGAATACAGTTCAAGTAAATATGAAACGAAATCAGAAACTTAGCAGCAAAATATCACAACTAATCTCTTGGGATATGATTGTCTTGACAAGAAAAGAGTGCAAGGTCTGTCACAGTTTTGGTGTAAGAAATAAAAAATGCATCCCTTCAAAGAGATATTTTTGAACCGATCAAGTGGAAAAGCTATATGATGTTGTTTGGCAACATCACATGAAAGCAAGTAACAAATGATGAAAAGTAAATTGTTAACTTATATAGCATTTCACCTGAAGTAGGAAAATATGTAGTATAGGAACCATTGAGAATGTTTGTAGAAGTTGAACCACTAATACCACAATGTAAAGAGTATGTTGTCCATAGATACCTCTGTTTGATCCCCACGTGAAAACCTCCCCATTCTCAGTTGCAATTACTGTGTGATGTTTTGCTACAGCAACAGCCTTGACCTGGCGTGATCCCAACCCCACAGTCACCTGGCGGGGAGTGATAACAGCCGCCTGACCACTGTTACCAGTCAGCAGTCAGCAAGCAACTCATCATAGAAATATCGAACTAAGTACATCTTTAGAGTGTATAATCAACACTGGATGGGGAAACATGGGGATTTCAATAAACATTTAAGAATGTTAGAAAAAAATTAAGCGCCTTGCAACGCACTCCAATTTCAATCCATATCAAAAGCTTGCATAAGGGTATGGAATTAAAGGGCCTCTATAAAGCCAAGGCTCTCTATTCTAGAAGTTTGCTGGAATTGTTAGCTGGAAGCAACAACACTAGCACATAGAGTAAGTGCTTAGTGAGAAAGGTATTTCAAAGATGCTATGAGGTTTTGAGCCAATTAATAAGAAGGCACACAAAAACTGGAATGTTAAACGAGGGCCCACTTAGTGTTCCAGATACTTGTAGTACCATAATGCTTCATATCACCTCCTAATGGCCATGGACTCAAGGCTACATAGTAGTTTTACATGCCATTCAGTGGAACCATACGTTCATATTATAATCCCACCATGTGGGGGGATCGGCGTGGAAAGCCTAGAACTGATTTGCTTAATATACACATCCAGCATAGAAAAGAAGTTGCTATAATCTACTGACCAATTAGTTAACATAGAAAATCCAGATAATGCAATCATTATGTAGTAATCACTTTAGAGCAAACAAACACCTTAAAATTTTAAGGAAATGGAACATCTGGTTTTGTACCTATGAATATCAAAATCTGGGTGCCCAAGGCGACCCCCTCTTCCAAATCCCCAACTGTAAAGCTTTCCATCATCTCCAACAGCAACACTATGAAATTTTGCAGATACGATGATCTTTGTGTAAGTACCCTGCAGTGCATCAACTTTGCATGGCAATTTCTGGATATGGGCATTTCCAGTTCCAAGCTGATAGTTTGTGCCACTTCCCCAGCTAAAGACCTCCGTCGTGACTGAAACAATAAAATAAAGTAAGTACAACACCACAAAATTGCAAGTTTCTTCCTTATCGACTAAGATAGGGAAAAAAAGACCTTGATCAAATGCATCCTTCAGTCACAGAACTGGTGAAAACTATAGTTAGTAAACAAATTGAGATGATGTACCAGTTTCACGTCCAGTTCCTGTAGTTTGCAATACAGGTCCTGAAATAAGATCCACAGGTGTACGAAATTTACAATCCTCCAGCGTAAGAGATGCACCTGATTGAAGAAGAACACTTGCAACAGCAAGATGACCAAAGTGAAGAGCCCTATGCAGACTGCTCCATCCTGACTCTCCATCCTGAAGTTTTCATAGGAAACATGAGTTTGAAACTAGCTTCTTATTTCATAATAAGTAGATAAATTCTGACTTTGTATCCACGTATGAGCCACATGTCTCTACCAAGAGAGTAATAATTATTGAAAGATAACTTTTTGATGAAAAAGCATATCGAGATGAGTCATGTCTATGAGGTGCAAAGGAGCAGATTCAATTTTCTAGTTGTGACTTAATGTTAAAACATAGGACTGAAATTGAAAAACAC
This sequence comes from Posidonia australis, assembly GCA_024699735.1. NCBI lineage: Eukaryota > Viridiplantae > Streptophyta > Magnoliopsida > Alismatales > Posidoniaceae > Posidonia > Posidonia australis. Next base: position 39,999 of record JAMKQA010011681.1, read on the forward strand.
GTGCTGAACAAATACACCAATCTGAGCATAAAGTACTGTGCAAGAATTACAGACAAATATAATAAGAAGAATAGATCTGGCATAGATGAGAACCATTATAACATACACAATGGCATTTAAATAGTAACCACGTAAGGGATGTGATCATCGCACCCTAGCATCTGGATCAGCACCAGCAGAAAGTAGCCTCTTCACAATAGGAACATTATTCCTCCATGTTGCAATATGCAGGGCAGTAAGACCAAATGCATTCCTTGAATCAATATTCCCACCATTCTTTTTCAGTAACAACAATGCTGAATCTAATTCAGTGAGGGATCCTTCTCGTGTAATAAGCCACAAGTCTTTAGGAGAATTGTTGGAGGATACTTTGCGTGAAGATCCATGCTTTGTAGAGCCATGGGATGATGGCTGACCACCCTCCATTAAATCTTGAGACGATACGGATAGAGTACTTGCAAAATTATCTAAAGTGCATAAACATGATTAAGCACAATGTGATGTGTCACTTCATCAGTCATGACAATAACCTGAATCCTCTTCTTCGCATCAACAATCTGTTGTTGTCAAAAATTAAATCATGCCAAGGTTAGAGTCATCGGACGGCATATAAAACTTGATATTTGATAACTGTATGAACTTATAAATCCTTACTATCAGTTAGCAAATTCATTTAATAAGATCCACAACCATGTAACATATAGAAATCAAGCATAAACTGGTTTATGACGGGTAGTCAATAGAATCTTTGAACATTCAAGAATACAGCCAACGAGGTAAATTCCATTAATGAGAAAAACAGAGAGAGAAAATACAAATGACTGCACCTACCAGCTACAACGGCAGTGGATAGAAAAATGGGCAAAGGAAAGGACACAAGCCGAGGACATGCATCTTATGATAGCTAAACATACAAGGCGGCACTCATTCTCTTTCCAATACCAAATTTCTTACAAAACCCCAACTCCTGTCAAAACTAGAGACTTCAACTTGGAAGCAAAAGGTTCAGAATCATACAAGACAGCAGAAGCACCGCAAACAGACTTAGAGAAATCACGACGACGGCTGAAGTTCATAAATAAATTGACCAAACTAACAGGTTATTTATCTAGCATTTCACAGCAGTAACTAGACTAATGAAGTAAGTGCAAGCACAAAACTTTGGATGTCATTCACAAAGAAATCAGACCACATTAACCAATTAACCAACTGCAATTTTGAACCTCTTTGCGTGGCACCAGCTGAACCATAAAAAAAAAAATACTTTGAGCAAAAGTGTCCTCCCAAAAGTACCAAAAACTTGCATCAACAAGATTAAAAATGTCCTCCATTTCTCAGCACCACGAAAAGCACACGCCCACCAACATTGCTGATTATTCTCTTCCGGAGACACAAAGAAAAACAAATGCAAAATCTGGCAAACACACTGCAATTTGCAGATGAACAACCATTTCAAAACAAACAAATTCCCAACCATACCCAACATCTACAGCATACAAATTCCAGATAAAAATCCAGTCTTTGGACCATAATCCGACAAATCTTTCGTAAAAACCCCATCTTTCGGAATGAACAGATCAGGTAATACACCCAACGTGAAGTACAACGCACCTCGGAGAAAGAAAGATCACAAGCAGGAGGAGGAAGGGTACGAGGAGGAAAGCATGGGAGAGGAAAACATGAGATGGGTTTTCTCCCCAAACATACGTTTTTATTTTTTGGCGAACCGAATCGGTTGTGGAATATGCCGAAGTCCCCTGCGACCATAACCCGCCTCTCTCTCTCTCTCTCTCTCTCTCTCTAAAGTCTATGTGTCCACACTTTCCAGAGTGGAGAGCTGGGGGGATTTCGAGAAGAAAATGAAAAAAAATGAAGAGAACAGTTTCTTTCTTATTTGCTCCAAACCTTTTCTTCCTGTCAAAGAATTCTCATTACTTTTTCGTACCATTTTTAGTTGATTTTTTTATTATGAATTTGTCCATGAGTGACTTCCTGTCAAAGAATTCTCACGACTTTTTTGTAGCATTTTTAGTTGATTTTTTTTTTACCATGAATTTTGGTCTAGAATTGAACTACTTACCTAGTTATGGCTTAGTGATATGCAACTTGATTACTTGAACACGTATTTGATATTGGCTTTTATAATATCCAAGAGGTTATGGGATTACTTGAACACGTATGTGATTTTGAGAGGCCTACGTGTTTTTTTTGGTAATGGTAAGTAGCATTAATTTAAAATTCCAAGGAAAAGGAATCAAGGGAATCAAGCGTCTAAAATTTTACAGAATATTATACAGTATTAAAAAAATAGACGATATGGCAATGTTTTTGCCAAATAGATACATGCCATCCAGTATTGCTGGAAATTCAAGGTTTGAAAGAAATCTACTGTCCCATATCAGAAGCAGGGGCAGTCTCTTGCATGTCTGCGACAGTGGTGGGGTGAGGAGCCTCCAAAGTACAGTTGGAGGTTTGGTTCGCAGACCATGCGGCGTTCATAGAAGATAATGAATTTATTAAAACTTCCTTTTCAAACCCTGAAGCAAGAGTATCTAACCATTGATTCATTAGTCCAATGACATCCAAAATAATAAGAAAATAAGGCTTAGAAGAGCTACGAAAAATTCTGCAATTTCTTTCTTTCCAAGTTAACCAGAGGATAACTTAAAGCAAAACATACCAACCACGGTTATTTAAAGAAAATCTGAGAGCAGGTTTATGAAAAAACAAGTCATGCATACTATAATAACCAGAGTATAAATGTAAAAGAACAAAAAAGTACCATATCTGACTAATGTAATTACAGTTCAGAAATAAATGATTATTGGATTCAATGTGTAAGTCACAAAAAATACAGTTTAGAGAGCCAGTCCAACCTCTTTTGGCCAAATTTTCTTTAGTCAGATTCTTGTTATGAAGTACCAGCCAAGAGAAGAGTTTGACCTTCAGCGGAGCCCAGCTCTGCCAGATATGCTCAGAGAAAGTGAATCTAAGTCCACAATCGTTTAATACATTGTAGCAGGACTTAACCGTGAAAAAAGAAGTAGGGGAAGGCGTCCAGGAGAAAGTGTCCTCCTCCTCCCCCAAATGGGTAGAGTGGATGATAGACTCCAACGAATCAAATTGTGATTGCAAAGTATGACAATCATGCAGTTGAACTTTAGAGTGATCAATCAACTTACTAAAATCCTCTCTGAATAACTCCCATATGGATTTTATAGAAGCTTTCCTCCATTTACTGACAGAGTAGAGTTTAGGGAAAAGATGTTTTAATTTTGTCCCATTTCACCAATTATGTTCCCAAAATAACGTATCTTCCCATTCCGCAAATGGAATATCGAGAAACAGTTAAAAATATTAAAACAACGTTTAAGACAGAGCCACAGAGGGGAGTAATAGTTTGTGGAAGTATTTAATAGAGCACCAGGCCACAGGGAATTGAGGTATCTGGCCTTTACTAATTCTTTCCATTTCACATGACAATTTCGTGAGAATAATTGCCATAAAAGCTTAGTTTTGAGTGCTAAGTTAAAATTACTGAGGTTAATAATCTCTCAGCCTTTATGCTGCTTAGATCTACAAAGAGAAGCCCACTTGACTAAATGCACCCCCTTCAGGGAAGTAGGGTCAGATTTCTATAGAAAGTTACTCCTAATCCTGTCAATATCTTTCTCTACTTGTCTAGGCATGTGTAGTACTGATAAGAAATAGGTGGGAATGGCTGATAAAACTGAATTAATCAACGTCAGCCTTCCACCAATGGAAAGAAAATGTGCTTTCCAATGAGATCATTTAGAAGATATCTTGTTAATAACTGGAGTCCAATTTTTTCGAGTGGCTTTCCTATAATGAAGAGGCATACCCAGATATGTAATAGGCAGCTCAGCTGACTTGCAACCTAGGGACTTGCAAATGTTGTCAATAGAGTCTTGGCCTACCCCTATCCCGGTGAGGGATGATTTAAGGAAGTTGATTTTTAGGCCAGAACATGATTGGAAGCAGCAAAGAATGCGTTTAATATTAACAATATTCTCTGAGCCTTCAGCTAAAAACAGAATGGTATCATCAGCATATTGAATATTTAACACATGGGGTCCCCCATGAGGGAATTGAATGCCTGCTATAAGATTATAATTCAGTGCTCCTATGAGGGAATTGAATGCCTGCTATAAGATTATAATTCAGTGCTAACTGTAACATTCGATTAAGGACATGTGTAGCTATGATAAAGAGCAAGGGCGAGATAGGATCCCCCTATCTAAGTCCTTTTGCAGCCCCAAAGAAACCATGAGATGATCCATTAAGTAATATGGAAAATTTAGCAGAATAAATATACATCTTAATCCAAGAGATCCATTTTCCCCCAAAACCTAACCCCTGTAGAGAGTCTAATAAGAATTTCCAATTGACATTGTCAAATGTCTTCTCAAAATCCAGCTTGAGAATGTAACAAGAAACTTTTGAGGATCTCATCAAATGGAGGGTTTCCTGAGTTACAAGGAAACAGTCCCCAATTGAGCGTCCAGCAAGAAAAGCATACTGAGAATTGTCAATTACCTTGTCAAGAATAGGAGAGAGTCTAGAGGCTAGGGTTTTGGTAAGTATCTTATAAATGTTGTTCACCAAACTGATAGGTCTGAAATCTGTAATCAGATTAGCTCTGGACCGTTTGGGAATCAAGACAATAAATGTCTGATTGAAGGGGGAAAGGGTGTCAGGATCACTTGATGTAAAGACATGTTGAAAGATATTTATTATGTCTTGTTTTATAAGGTCCCAGAACTGCTAGAAGAAAAACATAGGGAACCCATCAGGTCTTGGGCTTTTGTCACTTGGAAGTTTGGCAAGATTTGCCTTAATCTCTGCTTCCGAAAATGGAACTTCTAGTGAATCAGAGTTAGGAATTTTAATGGGAGCCAAGCGATCCCAATTGAGAGAGACTCTGGGGCAAAGATGGGAATTAAATTGATTATAGAAATGATTTTATTTCTCCTCCCTTATTGCCGAAGGAGAAATAAGCTGCATGGAGTTGACGGTAAGCGAGATAATGCTATTGATCCATCTATGAGAATTAACTATACTATGAAAGAAGGAAGAGTTGAATCACCCTTTTTCAACCATTGAATTCTAGATTTCTGTTTCCAAAAATTCTCCTGTTCTTTCAGAAGTTCAAAGTGCTGTGCTTTCAATGCTTGTTTTTCTGCCCAGACCTCATCATTGAGAATAGAGTGCTCCGATAAGCTATTGATATACTGTATTCGTGATTCAATGTAACTTAATCGCTGGCCTTTGGCCAATCTAATTGGGCCAACCCAACTTTTTAGACGTTGCTTCAGATGTTTCAACCTATAGGTGAATCCAACCAATGGGTTAGGAGTGTGAAAGAGAGCTCTCGATTGCAGCCAACAATCCTGAATGAGAAACTTACATCCATCAATTAGAAGCCAAAATCTATAGAATCGAAATGGAGTGGGACCCCAATTCTGTCTAACAGTGTCTAAAACAATTGGAACATGGTCAGAAATCACTCTGGCCTTCCCAGAACAGAATGAGTTGGGGAATTTAGAAGACCAAGGAGATGAAGTAAGGAAACGGTCAAGCTTGACCATTATAGGGTCTGTGTGGTAATTAGTCCAAGTGTAGAAACAATTGATAGGGGTGAGGTCCATCAAATGGTTTCCATTTATGAATTCGTTAAACTTTGACATATGTCCAGAGATCCTTGGGCAAGAGGAATGCTCATGGGAAAATATTATTAAGTTGAAATCTCCACCGAGGACCCAGTTTTTGTTAACCACTTGACTGAGACCATACAATTCCTCAATGAAGTCAGATTTAAGTCTTGTCTCACAAGGGCCATTGACCCTTGTGAGCCACCAATCAAAATTATCTTCAAAAGTGAGAAAGTATAAAGACAGGCTAAAGTTACCCATCAGGTGTGCCTTGAGATCAAATAATTTGCCATCCCACTCAATCAAAATGCCTCCAGAGGCACCTGTGGAAGCAAGATAGGACCACGAGGTGATTTTCCTACCCCCTAAAGATCTAAGAGAGGCTTGGGTGTAGGACTCCTTCTTGGTTTCAGTGATGATTAGAATATCACATTTTTGTGATCTAACAAGATTACGTACAACATGGGATTTGGCACTAGACCCTAATCCCCTGATATTCCAGGCTGCAATAATCATAGAATATTGTTGGAGGACCGAGAGGGATGATCCCTCTCACGAGAGTTGAGTAGATCCTTCAGGGGAATGGGAGGTTTCCCCTGGTCAAGCCTAACTTGATAAAAGAAATTTTGTACATCTGCGTTAGTCCTAAGGGTGATACCAATTTTACCACAAAAATCTTGAAAATGCTGATAAGAATCCCAAATCAAGGGGTTTGAATCCTTATTATGCATAATGTCAACATTTAAGCCATTCTCAGTAGGAAGGGAGAATGGCAAAGCATCAAAATTAATAGATCTAGATTCACAAGAAGTAGATTCTATAGGGTTCACACTGTTACCTGGGGCGTGGACCGGAGTGTCGAGATGGAAGGAAGGCAACTCAGACGTGTTGCTTTCCAAATCTTCCCTTTCCATACAGTCGTATAAAGCCAGTATTTTCTTGAACTTTCCCATGGAGATGTTCCTTGATCGAATCTCAGCTTGGACGAAACTTGAGGCGTCCAAGAAGGCTGGAGAGTCGGTCCCCTGAGAATTAACCGTTCTAGCGGAAAGGGAGGGGGAAGCTTTGAACCATCCTTCAGAAGCTGGGGGAGTGGGAAGAATACCAGCAAAGTCAGGGGAGGGGGCACTGAGTTGCGGGAGTGAGGAAGACCTAGTCCAAACATTTTTCCCTGTCCTAGAGGTTTTCCCAGTCCTAGCCCCACGCCATCCCTTAGTAGTTTTGAACGACTTTCTGTTAGGGGGAGGAGCTCTCTAGACAGGACCAGAAGAGGGTCGAGAAGGCCAGGCAACAGGGGAAGGTTGGGTGGAAGGCGAGGGTCCACAAATGTCCCAACTAGGTCTAAACTTAATGGGGTACACAATACGGCCAAAAGCATAAAAGCGAGTATCAGGCAGTTCCTTCCCATGGTGAATCATAATCCGACAACGAGCAAAGCTTTGTTGTTTGGCTCGGTCTATAGTGAGGTCAACTTCCAAAAGGTCGGCAAACTCAGCAACCATGAACTTGAATATGTCCACGTTCCATAGGTGGTGGGGAATACCTTCTAATCTAACCCAGACACCCTCCTCTCTCAAGGTAAATACTGCATTAGATTGAGGAGTCTAATGTGTAAAGGAGGCAGATAGAGATTGCAGAGAGGATCCATATAGATTAAGGGTGTCGATCTTAATCTTAGGGGAGGGGAACCTAAGAAGGAACTTTCCTGGGGCTGAGTCCTTGACTTCCACCCCAAAGGCCAGGGGCCAGTTGGAGGCTATGTGGTGTTCAAGAAGCTCCTTAGTCAGCTGTGTGGAGTGGGCAGAGACT
>JAMKQA010011682.1:0-32658 GCA_024699735.1 Posidonia australis
AAATTAAATTGTTCCTCCTAGCCTTTTGTAGCATGCCATGGAGTACATTGGAAGCAATTATGAATAATAAAGGGGATAGTGGGTCTCCCTGCCTTAAGCCATTGGTTGCCCCAAAGAAACCTTTAGGTGTGTCATTAATTAGCACAGAAAATTTGGCAGATGATATGCACATATGGATCCAAGAAATCCATCTCTCTCCAAAACCCATACCAGCTAGAGTATCTAATAGGAAATTCCATTTGATGTTGTCAAATGCTTTCTCAAAATCAATTTTCAAAATGTACCCCTTAATTTTATGATTATGCATATAATGTACTGTTTCTTGAGCCACTAGGAAACAGTCCACTATGGATCTCCTAGGTAAAAAAGCATACTGAGAGGAATCCAGAATCTTATGCAACATTGGGGCCAATCTAACAGCCAAGGTCTTGGTAATGATTTTGTATAGGCTGTTGACTAAACTAATGGGCATAAATTCTTTGATGGTATTAGCACCTACTCTTTTAGGAATGAGTGCTAGAAAGGTTTGATTTATTGGAGCCAGAAAACAAGGATCATGTGCATAGTAGAAGGATTGAAATACAGCTATAAGGTCATTCTTCAGAACCTCCCAGAATTGTTGGAAGAAGAACAAAGGATAACCGTCAGGTCTTGGAGATTTTTCACCAGCTAAGTGAAAAACAGAAGATTTTATCTCTGTTTCCTCAAAAGGTCCCTCTAACAAAGCAAGGTATGGTATTTTTTTTGTAATTAAGGCGTCCCAACAAAGGGATTGTTGTGGACAGGGGGCCTTATTGAATAACAAAGTGAAATGCTCCTTAATGGCCCTACTTATCTCTCTGTGGGAGTAGCACATACTGTCGTTAATAGATAATGAGGTAATGGAATTAGCCCTTCTATGGCCTTTAACCATATTGTGAAATAAAAAGGTATTAAAGTCCCCATCTTTTAGCCACAATACCCTTGACTTTTACCTCCAATATAACTCTTGTTCTTTAAGTAGATTCAAATGTTCAAACCTCAACTCCTTTTTCAGACTCCAATTAATGGGAATATTATTCTCATCTTGCATATCCAAGTTCAAGACTTGAGCCTCAATAGCTCTAAGTCTGCTGGCTCTGATCCCCTTAATAGGGATAATCCATTCCTTAATAAGAGCTTTCAGCTTCTTAAGTTTAAGACTAAAAAGGGATACAGGAGTACACATTGATAGAGGGAACTCATTATGGGTCCAAAAATCTTTAATCTGTGCCTCAAATCCTGCATATAGTAGCCAAGATTTGTAGAACCTAAATGGGTGTGGACCCCAATTAGGAGCCACAGTATCAAGTAGGATAGGTATGTGGTCATAGATGATCATTGCTCTGCTAGTACACATTGCATCGGGGAAGTTCCCTGACCAGCCAGGAGAAATGAGGAAACGATCCAACTTTACCAAAGTTGGATTCTCCTGGAAATTGAACCATGTATAGGAAAAGTTATTAGGAGAGAGGTCTATAAGAGCTAATTGATTAATGAGTCCATTGAAGCCATCCATATGACTGTTGGAATAAATGGGATGGGAATGCTCAGTGGGGAACCTAATGATGTTAAAATCACCTCCCAAGATCCAAGAATCATTCACAAAAGAGCTGATATGGTATAATTGGTCTATAAACAAAGGTTTCAGACTATGCTCACAAGGGCCATATACCCCTGTAAGCCACCATATTAGACCTGAGTCCAAACTCTCAAAATTAACAGTGAGACTGAAGCATGCAGGGGTACAGCTAATAGCCTTAACCAAAGTATTGTCCCAACCAATCAAAATGCCTCCTGAGGCCCCAATAGATGGTACAGAAGACCAAGCATTGATTTTGTGCCCTCCCAGAGTTCTCAATAGACCCTCAGAAAATTCCTCTTTTTTAGTTTCACTGATTATAACAATATCACATTTATTGGAGGAGATAAATTCTTTAAGTGCTCTCTCCTTATTACTAAAACTCAACCCTCTTATGTTTCAAGTTGCAATAATCATTAATAAAATTATTCAGTTAAAACGATGATCCCAATCCTACAGGATCATCAAGGTTGATAGCATCTTTACTTTGGTCCAATCTAACTAGATTGAAAAAGGCAACAACAACGTCTCTAGAGGGTAGAGATATGCCAATATTATTGCAAAATAACTGAAATTGATCATATGATCCCCATCTCAGTGGGTCAGGGGTTATTGAATCCCTGTTAAGCCTAGGTGATAAATTACCACTATTCGTATTAAATGAGCAATTAGAAGTCAAATTGCAGGTAAAATCAGTAGAATAATCTACAGAAGAACTAGCAAACTCACCAAGAGCATGGATTGGAGTGGGGGGCCTAGAGGGGAGCTTTCCTGATGTAGTAGCACCAGTGTCCTCTTGATCCAAATAGTCATAGATAGCCATTATTTTTTTGAACTTAGCCAGTGTGAAATTTCTGGCTCTGCATTCTGATTCCACCCAGGTGGATGTGGCATAAGAAGTGTCAGCCAAGTTACCAGAGGAAGGAGTGGCAGCATTCATAACCTATCCAAAGGTGGTAGAAGGAGTGGGAAGCAATCCCTCAGTGGTAGAAGGAGGAGGTGGGGAAAAAGAGGGTCGTTTCCAGACATTTCTCCCAGATTTGTGTTGAGGTTTGGTAGTAGAAGTGTTTTTCCTAGAGTTGAAGCCCCGCCGGCCTCTGTAATTCTTAAAAGTTTTCCTAGTGGGCTGAAGACTCCTAGATGTTGAGGGAGCCTGTTTAGGCCAGGCAGGAAAACTTGTTTGTGAGGTGGATGCAAAGGAACATAGGTCCCAACTGTGACGAAATTTAATTGGGTAGATTGTCCTACCATAGGCAAAGAATCGAGTGTCAGGTAACTCTTTGCTAGGAAAGAGTTTAATCCGTATCCTAGAGAAACCATGAAATTTAACTCTGTCTAAGGATAAATCGACCTCCAGTATTTCCGCAAAGTCAGAGACAATTTGGTGAAAAACATCCGCACACCAGAGATGATGAGGAATCCCCTTTAGACATATCCATATGTCTTCCTCTTTAAGGCTAAGAACTGCATTGGAACTAGGCGTCCAATGAACAAAGGAGGCTGACAGGGATTGCAGAGAGGAGCCAAAACGACCAAGGATGTCGTTTTTAGATTGAATGGAAAGAAATTTAAGCAAAAACTCCCCAATAGCAAATTCAGATACCTTTATTTTGGTCTGAGGAGGCCAATTACTAGCAATGTGTTGTGAAAGAATGTCCACGGAGAGGAGAGAGGCATGGTCAGTGACTATAGCACACCGAGCATAGTGTAAAGTAAGCTCACAGGATGCGTCTGAAGGGTGGATGGTGATGGGGTTTTGAGGGGAAGATCCAGTCATATTTTCTCTTGGAGGGTCCTGAAAAAAGTCGCATATGGCAATAGAATGAGACGCTACTTTGCAGCGGTAACAGTGACCCGTAAATCTACATGCACTCTGTATATGCCCCCTCAAACCACATTTAAAACATCTATTGCTATCTGAACAGAAACGTACCAAAGGAGAAGGCACCGTCTTCTGTTTTTTCACCAGAGTCCACCCGGGGGATACCGCCTCGAGAGTGTGGTTTGTACCAGAGGGGGAAGAAGGAAGAAGGGCGGCAAAATGAGAGCCACTGCCTAAATAGTTGGTATCGTCAGAGAAAATCTTTGAGGAAATCACCCTGGCGTCAGAAGGTTTGACAGACGCAACATTTTTAGTCGGCTCAAACGGCACGGAATTATTATAATAATAAGAAGTGTCGTCAATTTGAAAGTCAGAAATGGGGTCATTAAAATCTGAAATGACCGACATGTCAGAAGGGCTGAGAGAGTGCACGTCGTCAGACGTAATTGCAGGGATGAGGGGTCGAGGCGGACCCACCAAGACTTCTTTAACCAACGAAGTCGCAAAATTAGAAGATGTATATTTACAATTATCTCCCAAATCCGAATTAAGGCCTAAATTAGTGCTTAGAGAATTCAAAATAATCGGGGGCAGGTATCGAGAAAATCCCCAAACAGACCCCGAGGACACAGAGACGTCGTCCTCAGCCCTGACATTTCTCGAAAAGCACGAAACCCTCATTACAGTTCTCCCCCGCTGCGATCCCACCGATGGAAGAAGGCTCGCCGGCAAAGAAGACAGAATAGGATCACTGCTAGAAAGCTCGTCGGATCCAGCAAAAACATTAGGGCATACATCAAATCCCAAAGAGGATCGATCATATTCAAACTTATTAACTAGAGAAATATGCGCAGGCCAATATTTAGTAATCCCATAAAAAAAATCCTGAGACACAGAACCAAAGGGGGCAAGCACATCGGTGCCAATAGTACATCGATCTATTGAATAAATCCATGGTGGTGCCAAGTATTTAGTAAGAAATAAATAATCGACATGTATGCACACACCAGAAAAAACATTCGCAATCACATAAGCAGAAGTACCAATAGAGATCATCGCAGCCCCAGATCCAGAGGTGCAGCTACCCCTTCTGGAACCAGAGAGGGGAGAGGAGACCCACACCAAAGTAACAGGTCGAGGATCTGAGGTCAGAGAAGAGAAAGACACCCTCTTACGACTGCCCCTATGAGGGGCCGTCAAAGCGGAAGAAAGGGAAGAAGTTACCAGCCGACGGCAAGCAAAAGGGGGACTTGCGACTGAAGTCTCGGCGGAAGAAGGAGCCTTCCTGGAGCGAAGGAAGTAAAGGGGAGGTGATGCAGAAGTAGATCAGCGATTCGCGGAGGACACCAGGGCAGATCGGCGGCCCACTGAAGGCGCCATCTCCGATATAGGGTCTCAGAGAGCAGTATCAGATCGTGGGTGAGGGCTTATTTCGCGAGAGCAGTATCAGGAGGCTTCTTCATTTTTTACACAGGATAATTTATCACGATAATGCATGTAGCTTATAGGTGCCTACAAGGAACATCGTCATATAAAATCCATGTCAATCATTTTCTTCCATGGCCATGAATAAACCACCTGTCTCTTCTCGATCCAGTGTTCCAGCAACCTTTGTCTCTTTCGTTCTCATTAATGTCTCAGAGTAATCTCTGTGATCTCTTATTGATCAAGAATCTTTTTCAAGCTATCTTCCGTTCTCAATCCGCCTCCTTCTCCCCATCGTGTATTGTGTACCATTACCATCTCGTGTACTGTAGGCTTTCCCATAACACATCGAGTTCGTTGGATCTCCTCTTTCCTCGTCGTTGTTATTTAATGTACTGAAAATCTTTTTTGTATACTTTGTGACTTCTCTACTTCCATCGTCATCGTCGCTAGCCTTGCTTCCTCCTTCACCTATTGTCGTCATTGCCTACTATCGATCGTCGTCAAGGAGAGTGAGGAGAAAAAGAGCGACAAATGTTAGAATATTGGAAAAAAAATTACAATCGTTAGATACATTCAATGGTTCTAGTAGTTTCTAACTTATGCATCTACAAGAATTCTTCTATACAGGCGCCTACATAAAAAATACACCCATAATTTATTTATTTGAGACAAGTCTTGGCATGACAGATGTGCCTTCCAATGCATTTTGGATGTGGCTCGTTAGACCCAATTTCAAACCCATATGACTATTGTGTTCATGTAATAAAATACAATCATTTGAAATAAAATATGACTAAACGTTGCAATAGCCTTTTATCTGCATCTTTTCTGCTTTTCCAACAAATCAACTACTTCTATTCCTCTTCTTCATAGCTTTCTTCCTCTTTCACCCTCTTCAATATTCTTCCTGTTCTCTACAAACTTTTTCGAGCACAGGAAGCTCCAAATGGATAACAAGGTGAGTATTGGGTACAAGAGAACTAGGATCCTTTGTAATATTCTTCCAATTCTCAACAACTTTCAACACTATCTTGTTTTTTTTTTCTATTTAATGTTCATTTATTATTCCTACATCTAAAGTAAGATGCATTCATTTCAGCTATTGTGGTATTTAATGCATGCTTGTATATGCTTATGTGAGTGCGGTGAGGTTATTTAATGGCATATGTTGAAATCCATGCATCATGTTACTATATGCAAGATGGTTCTAATATATGTTAGCAATGGTGTTGCATAGTAACATTTATATTATTGCATGTAGGCATGTATTCTACTGCATTGAATTGGAATCCACTTGTTAATAATGCCTTTGCACGTTGACATTGACTTGTAGCATGATAATATGCATTGTGTTGCATACAGGTATTGCCACGAGAGATTATTGAGCTCGGAGATAAAACCAAGTTGAAAGTAACGATGCGCAAGATAATGTAGTGCAGAACCAGCATGGATAAACCCCAGAATAGGCGTGATCTTTGATTCTTTTGATGCGGTATATACTTTTTTATTGAGTTTGTGATAAGAATAGATTTGACATAAAGATATTGAACACTCACGGAGGAGATGGTTCTATGCTACAAACATTATCTTGCATTAAGAAGATAAACCTCCATCCAAAATAGACCCTATGAGATATAGACTTTGGCTTGTCTCAAAATTGAATTGTAAAGTTAAGATAACAATACGACTAACTGAAATTAGGTCCTATATCATTAGTGATGTTTGTCTTGAGCACAACCACATACTTTTTGATGACAAACAAATCCATTATTTACATTCGAAGAAAGGTTCTAAATGCATGTCCCTTATGAATAAGTAGTGTATAGAATAGAATGACTTCGCTAGTATTAGTCCTTCAAAGACCATGGCTTCTTTTGTAGTTAAAATTGGAGGTTATGACAACATCCCTTTCACAATTCAAGATGTAAGGGATGCGTTGAAAGAAGTGAGAACAATAAAAATTAGTGAAAGTGATGTCGATGTTATCCATCAGTATTTTTTTAAAATTCAAGAAAGTAATCACAATTTCTTCTACATTATGGACTTGCATGTTGTGGGGAGATAGGAAAATGTGTCTTAAGATGACACTAGATTAAGACTTTCCTATATATACTTCAGTGACGTGGTTTTTTTCCCCGCAAACGGTTAATATATATATAAGATTAATGCTTGACTATGAGTGCCACCATCAAGTAATAAAAAATGACAATATTCTAGTTACAGATATTCAAAATTCTCATCCCAAATATAAAGGGAGGTGGAACAAGAAAATACATCATAATATGCCAAAGGGTAAGAGTATTGGAAGATTATACTCAAATCAATAGTACCCAAACAAAAATCAAAACCAATGCCTAGGAGAAAGTGGCCAAAATAGTAAAAAAAATGGTAGCCATCCAAAATAGCCTTAACCACCAGAGCCATTAGCAAGAGATGCAGCTGGATCCAAGGCAAGATCAGAAGGATTGTTGAGGTCTTCAACTGTAGCACTAAAGCCCATGGAAGGACCAATAGGTGTAGTGATGGCATGAGCTGCCTAGACCTAGTGCTATCCTATTTCATCTACTGAATAGCTTGAGAAATAGATAAAGCTATCGACCTTAGAGGTGTAAACTGGGCCAGGTCGGCCTGACCCGGAACGGCCAGTGAATAGGCCCAAATCGGCCTGGCCCTAAAAAAAAATCAGGTCGGCCCGGCCAGACCCATTACGAGCCATGGGTCGTACTGGGCCCGTTGGGCCCGTTAAGTAGGCTCATGAACAGCTCGTTTAAGTAGGGCGGGCTGTTGCAGGCCGACTCGGCTCGATTTTTAATAACAAAAATGAACGTTGCAGCAACGTTCATGTGAACGTTGTTTGCAACGTTCGTGTAAACGTGGAAACCGGGCCAGCCTGGCCCAGCCCGGTCCACAAAACAAGGGGCCCGCCTAGGCTTGGACCAGGCCGAGTCGGGCCTCCTTTGGGAGGTCATGGGCCCAAATTTTATTTTTAAAATTACTTTTTTTATTAATAAAAAAAATATTTTAAATACATCATTTTTTTTACATAAAAAAATACAAAAGATATTTACATCATTTTTTTTACTTTTTTTATTTTTACAATTTTACATCAATATTTATTTAATTGTGGAGTCTGTTCTGCTTGTTGAAGTTGATGTCGCATCATCGTCTTCTTCTGATTCAGAATTCAAGCTCAATTCCTGAAGACGGTCAACTGCATCGTATCAATCTTTTAAGCAGACGGAGGCTTCTACAGACTTCTCTGATAATCTACATCTTTTATCATTTAATACTTTTTTTCCTACAGAAAATGCAGATTCCAACGCCACAGTTGATGCCGGAATCGTTAGTAAATCTTTTACCATTTTTGCTACTATAGGAAACTTAATAGTTGTAGCAGACCACCACTTTAATATATTTAAGTTATCTATTTCTAAATCACTAAAAGCAATTGGGGATTCTAACTAACTATCTAATTCATTATTTGTACTTGATTTTATATATTTTTCCTTCTTTTTATTTAATAAACTCCATAAAGAACTACCACTACTACTACTTGTTTGTGTGGGCTGGTGGTTGAGGCTTGCAGTTGCCCTCGTTGGTGGTGGCTGGCAGTTGGCTGCTCGTGCGGTGTGCCGGTGGCTGAGTCGCGCAGGTGGGCACGTTTTCAGCTACTGCGGCCGTAGGCTTTATAAGCCGCACCGCACTTCTCCTCGCCACCCATCGTCGTCTCCTCCTTCCTTCTTCTTCCTTTCCCCTCCTCCTCGGTGGCGCGCTACTCCTCCTCCTCCTCCTCCTCCTCCACCTTCTTTCCCTTCCTCCCCACTTCTCCTTCTGCTTCCCCTTCTTCCTTTCCACTCGTCTCCCCTACCTCCTCTGTTTTCCCTTGCATCACGCGCACGCCAAGACAAAGGAAGAGGTTGAGGGAGCGAAGCGGAGGGTTGTGGTTGCTAGTGGTGGTGCGCGGAGCTCGCGTGGTGTGCCCTGTGGCCGTGGTTGCGCCGGAGTTCGCCGGAGTCGGTCGGAGATCGCGGGAGGCGTTTCTCAGGTATGCATCTCCACTTCAAGTAATAGAGAGCATGAAATTGGTAGAAAATGCTATGATTGCATGAAATCTAGTTAAATTTCCCTTCCTAGAATTTATTGTGTATTTATGGAGCATTTATTGCCATTTATGGCTAATGGTGTGTTTTGGGTTCTTTTGACCCTTTTGCCTTTGTGATTTTATATCTTGATGCATGGTAAATGGATTTTAGTTTTGTTTGTTGGGCTTTGGAGTAGACTCGAGGGTCTACATCATATCTTTTATTAAAGTTTTTTTGTGTTTGTTTAGCAGGTCCGATCGAAGGTCCCAGTTGAGGCGATTTCGGACGATAGGGTTTGGACCGTTTTCTGGTTTTGCAGAATTCTGCTTACCGAATGGAAACGGCATACCGAATCAGGGGATTTCGGCATACCGAATCAGGGGATTTCGGCATACCGATTCCACTCGGCGTACCATTTTTTGTCAGTTTAGATCCTCTGGTCGAGTTTCGGTCATCCATTTTTGGACGGTATACTGAATTTGGATGGTATAAATATTTTTTTTAATTTAAAAATATATGGATCGGCCCAGTCCACTAGCAGGCCATGGACCGTGTTGGGATGGGGAGTTTTATCTGCAGCTTGGCCCTCCCGGGCCTAAATTTTTTTGGGTTGAGCCAACCTAGCCTGGCCCAATTTACACCTCTACCGACCCCTGACCTGTGAGAAGGGTATCTTCTTAACAATATGTGAGTTGCAAATTTTGATATAAAAATGAGGAACAATTTCTACCCTATTGTCTACAAATTACAGCATTTCTATTAAATCATAGGCTCCAAAGGATTGCAAAAACAAGAATGTTCCAACTTTTCAAACTAATATTAAACTTAAACAAGTTGAACCAAAAAAATATTAGAAATTTGAATGTTATTTAGACAATCAATATTATTCGGAAAAAAAATTCCAAATAGCTAAGGACATTGAGCGTTGAAAAAAAAATGAGCAGTAGTTTCCAAATCATGTTAACATAACTCACAATCTGCTAGGCCAGTCCAACCTTTTCTAAGTAAATTAGCTCTAAAAAGAATCTTATCATATGTAACAAGCCAAATAAAGACTATTTTTTTTACTCGTGCTACACATTTCCACACCCTATTTTTAAACTTAGATCTTAATCCACTATCATTTAAAAAGCCATAACAACACTTAACAGAGAATTTGTTATTGGAAGTTAAAGTCCATTCTAAGTAATCTTCCCTATTGGAGAGATAGAGAGAATCCATAATGGCTATAAATTACTATAGCTGATGTGTATACTATAGAAAATTAAGTGAGCCAATATTATTATTATTGAATATGTCTAATTACCTATCATTATATTTCAAAAGCATCTTCTCAATTGTACACTTCTTATTCCTAGAGATGGAATACAAATTAGCAAGAAGAAGGTGTAAAAAAAGTCCATTCTAGGTGACATGGTTTATTTTGATACGACATACTTAACCAACAAGCATGATATGCCATTTGCACCTTTCGTAGGTGTAAATCACCTTGGTCAGTTTGTCTTGCTCTGGGTGTAGTCTTTTGACAGTTGGTGAACAAGCTTAGTTATTCAAGACATGGTTGAGTTGCATGAAAAGAGTCCACCTAAAGGTGATCATCACACGTCATGCAATGATCAATGTGATAAAAAAAAAAGCTTTCCCTACATAAGATATCTATTGTGTTTATGACATATTCTTCAAAAAATACCTTTGAAATTTGAGCAATTCGATGTAGAAGAAAGGGAAACAACAAGGATAACCTTAATGAATGTTGTTTATGACTTGATGATAGAGATTGAATTCAAAAATGTGTAGTCCACGACGGTGAACACTCATGGGCTACAATATCAGGATTGGATAAACATTATGTATGATTTAAAGAGGATGTGGGTTCCTACATTCATAAAACACGATTTCTAGGTAGGTACTACTTATGTTTTGAGATCTCTTATCATTTATTAGAAGTTGCATATAGGTCTATAATTGTTGCATATTGAGATCAACTATTTGTTAGGCAGCATAACATTGTATACCTGTGTAATTCCAACAGGAATGTCTACAAACCAATGTAATGAAGGAATGAATGCTTTCTTCAATGGTAACATCAATTGGAAAAAAAACCATTGAAGTTGTTCGTTCAGCAAAATGAGAGGCCATTAGCAGAGAAGTGCGAGAAGGAAGCACAAGCTAATTTTGACTGCATCATAAATCTCCTCAATTCAAAATAGGCTTTATTTACAAGAGACAATTGAGTGAGGTTTATATTGTTGGTATAAGACGATGAGCAGGCACCTTCTTTGGAACCATAAAAGAGAAAAGTAGGGGAGAGGAAAAGGAAGAGGAAGATGCCAAGATGGTATGATCTTGGAAGAGAAATGAGTGAAAATGGTGTAGATCTAAGGTTTCAGGTTGAAAGGAAGAAGGAATGGGAGAGGAAGAAGACATGTAGAGTATAAAATTGTCAATAGGGAGAGAACAATTTCCTAAATTCTTCTATGTTGCCAAGAGTTCAACATATCATTTGTTGAATTCCTACTATATCGGTCATTCATCTTTGAATTTTTAGGCCTAATATTATTTTCCAAATATAATTTCCTAAATTCTTGATATCTACTTATAGAACATTAAATAAACAAACAAGTACTTAATTAGGGTCCCAAGTGGGTTTCCAACTTGAGCATAAGAACTTTGAAAAGTCCACTTTATGTTTTAAGTCTTGTGACCCATGCCGGCAATTACTTATCACAAGGGGCAAAAGGCCAAACGCACAAATTGATAAAGTCACAGTGAGATGGTGAATTTGAGGAAAGATACTTAACTCGAAAGTACCAAAACGAAAGTAAAACAACATGGATAAGGAAAATGGAGTCACTACCTAGTTTAATGGAGATCTGAAGACTAGGAAAGTCGAATATGAGGAAAATGCTATAAAAACAATGCAGGTATGCAAACATGATGATCCGCGCCAAATGGATACAACACATAGGTTATTCCATGCCAAAAAAAGAGTAAGGACTCCTATTACACATAGGGAAGGTGTTAAGTGTAACCATGCCGACGACAACCTCGTGCATGGCACGAAAGGCTAAATGCATGAGGACCAGCAAAGTCACGGCAAAAGTGATAAAAACAACGATAAAAATACGAGAGTCGCTACCTAGTTTACTTAAAAACGGGAGACGAGGAAAATCATTTTAAAATACTAAAATTAAGCAAAGAACCAATGGAAAAGGTCATCATAAACTAGAAAATTGGGCAAGGATCCCTATTACACACAGGGAACGTATTAGGCACCTCTGTGTGCCCGAGAAATCGGTCTTTCATGGGTTTCTCGTTTACTTATATGGAAATGTTGGCTTTTTAACTTGTTTCTGTATGCCTAATGGCGATATGCCATGCAATGCTACATGCAAGTGCATGCCTAGTGTTGTGCCTAAAGCCAAATATAAGTGAAGTGGAGAGTGGGTCATGTTCTACTATTCAGTTACGCTACCTAGGGTCTGAATCAGGCAACAGTGCAAAAGGATTTCACCAACAAGAACAAAAAAAGGCTACCGATTCACAAGACCCAAGCTAATCAAACAAGATCAAAACACTCCTCTCTCTCTTTCCTATCTTTGTACTTTTATGGGTTCTCTAGGAGTTGTTACAGCCAAGGCTGGCTCTAGAGGTGTGTGGAGACATCCTAAATGATTGAAAAACGTGGGAGATCTACATGATATGTGAGTGGTGTACCACAACCCTTACTTAGTGGCCGATAGCCTCATAATGGCCCTGATCCACCATAAAAAGACCAAATAGTGCAAATATATACACAAAGTAAACAAACCGTGCAAGCACTCTTACAAATAGCATACATGAATCATCATCAAGATAAATAAACAATGTAAATGATCAAACTGAACCATATATAACCAAGCCACAGTCGAATTCATAGCATGGTATCTTATTTAAAACAGCCTAGAGAAAAGAAAGACAAAGGCTTGAGGTAGGGAGGGACCTGAGGTGTTTCTCTCCTTTGGTGGCTCGAGGTGTCTCCTTCTCGCTGCCTTGGACACGGCTAGGGATGCCCAGGGATGCAAGGGACGCTCTAGAGGTAAGTGCACTGGTTGCTCAAAGAGAAGACGAATTGCCAAGAGAGCTTAAAGTGTGGTGTGCGGAGAGCTTTTAAAGGAAATAGAAAACGTTGAAACATGGATGCCAAAGGATGCGAAGGCCAAGAGACCCTCTGTAACGCCCCGAATCTGGGCACCTCATCTAAATCATAGTATCATAAGCAAAATTACACTAATTATAGTAAAATTAAATAACTGTAACTAAGGCTCATCTCCAGGAAACAATGTGCGGCTAGAAGCTCTGACTCCGGCACTGGAACTTGATTGCACCCAAACTGTACCTGAGAAACAAACAAGCACGCGTGAGTGACATCTAAGTGACCCAGTACACGCCCCAAACACACAAAACCACAAAATCTCTGTAAAATCATTATAACTCAGCTTTTTAATTTTCAAAGTTTGGTTTTCTTTTGAAAATCCACTTTTCCTTTTAAAACATCATTCCCTTTTTCGTTTTGTTTGAAATCACTAGGGGATTTGAACCCAAATCCAAACTTTTTTCAAAACCCATCTTTCTTTTCTTTTCAAAACGTTTGGAAATTTATTCCAAATCATATTCTCTTTTGGAAACACACATTTTGTATTTTCTTTTGAAAACATTTGGAAATCATTTTCCAAAACATGCCCTTTTCAATAGTTGGGATTTCTTTCCAAGACTAAAATCACTTTCAAAACTCATATTTCTGACCAGATTCAGTCTAAAATGCAATGCCTCTCGGCTTAAAACCAAAGTCATACATATTGATCGATAATTGGTTAAAACACAATTCTCATTTTTATTCTAGGATTTTAGGGCCATTCATAAGTCCATTCCCCGACAAACCACATTT
Organism: Posidonia australis; assembly: GCA_024699735.1. Lineage (NCBI taxonomy): Eukaryota > Viridiplantae > Streptophyta > Magnoliopsida > Alismatales > Posidoniaceae > Posidonia > Posidonia australis. Next base: position 13,860 of record JAMKQA010011682.1, read on the forward strand.
CTTGAAATCACATTCTTTTCTTATTCATTTCCACTTTTCTTTATTGTTGTTACCTTGATCAGGGGTAATCAGGCACATAAGCAATAGGCGAGGACATCATTTTCCCTACCTCCCTACACTACAACGGTAAAATTCCCCTTGCGGGATGCCACTGCCCTGGCCAATCGGCTTCAATCTTTTTCATATATGCATGAGGATACGTCTTTGTTTGACGCCCCCTCGGTGACATGACCAATTAGGTACAACGACTCAGGCTCAGCCTACATCGTCGGTGACCCGAACAACTAGGTTTAATAACCTAGGCTCAGCCTACACCATCACGAGCTCGGTGACCTGAACAACTAAGTTCAACGGCCCAAGTTCAGCCTACACCGTCTCAAGCTCGGCAACCACAGTCGTGTCTGGTAACTGGTTTCATTAGAGTCTCATATTCCCACCACATTATCGACACCAACCCCCGTGGTTCCTTAACACATTATTACTGTTTCATTTTCAAAACTCTTTAAACTTTTCTTTTCAAAACCATTTCCATTTCATTCATTTTCATTACAGGAATCTGTTTTCCATGCAATACTTGACCCTCTTGAGGGGTCTCGACTCAATTCATGAAAAACTATGCTTTAAAAATCATAAATTGGGTCTCATGCCCAAAACCACACACAATCAACCATTTTATTCATTTATAGGGTCTAAAACCCCAAAACCATGCCCAAATCCACTTATTTGGGTTCTATATTCCTCCATACTATTTGCATGGGGAAAACATCATTAACACATGCTTATTTTCCATTAAAACCTTTGCCTTTTATTTTATAATTACATTTATATATATCAGGTCCAGGGCAAAATTGGTAGATCGAATTTTAGGTCTAGTATACCGAAAATCTTTGGTTCGGTACACCGAACATTTTCGGTATACCGAAAATCCCTAATTTGGTCGACTGGATGATTTTAGCCTACCGAAACCAATTATCCTGGCTTAATCTGACAGAGATTTGGTATGCCGAATCGCCCGAAACCAGGGCACCTCCCCTGTTTCAAGCCTTGAGTTTGCCAGAACCGGGAGCCTTCGACGGACTCCCAAAACACTCATCATAAAATGCAAGTAAATCATGGGGTGTAGACCCTTGAGTCTACTTCAAAACCCCACAAACCATTCATCAATCCAAACACTATACAATCCACACGAAAATCACAAAGGGATGGAGCCTAAAATGGCTACTGTAGCCCTCATCCCTAAAACTTGTATATTCTTACAAATTTCAATCATAACCGCATGATATATATGTTTTCATGCATTTCAACTCATTCTCATCAATTTCCCTATTTTTCCATGATTTTACATGCATTTTCTCATTATTTTCAAAGAAACAAGGGATAGAAGGAAGGAGGGGTCGTGTACCTCTCTGATGGCCCTCGCAACTCCGGCGAGCTCTACCACACCCTAGCGTAGCCTCAGCGAAGCTTCGGTGATCCTCGGCCTCCAGTGGACACACCCACACGCTAACCTTCCTCTCTCCCAACTCGCGTGCCCCCTGTTCTCTCCTCCTCCTTTCCTTTCTCGCCATTTCCTCCCTTGCCCACTCCTACATCCCTCTCTTTATCCTCTCCTCCTCATGCGTTGCGCTTGCCGTCCATTGTGTCAGAAGAGACAGCGAGGCACGGGCCTCTGCCGCTGGTGGCACGGGTGTGGGAAAGAAAGGGAAGAAGAAGACGGGGGAGGGTGGAAGGTGTTAGAAATATATTTTTGTTTTGATGATTACACCTGGACTAATGAAGTTTTTGTATATTTTCATGGAAATAAACGGCTGAAGAAATTATATGTTGTAAATATATGTACTCAAAAAAAGGATTGAAGAATGTAATTAAGTCATGTAAAGTTTATTTTGTAAGAAGTCAAAATATTTACAAAGTTTTCATGAAGTATTAAAATCGGCATACCGAAGGAAAATCGGCATACCGATTCAGGAGAAAACGGCATACCTAACAGTGGTCCAAATTCAAAGAAGTAGAAACTAGAAACGGCATACCGAATAGAAATGGTATACTGGAGCAGGAGAAAACGACACTAGCATCAAAATTCTGGGAAAAACTGAGGAGATAAAGATGAAGACAGAAACGACATATCGTTTCATGAGAAATCGGTATACCGAAAGAAATTCGGCATACCGAATTGCCCGACAAGTGCAGACTGAAGATCATTTTGGCATTCCGGAGGTAAAAATGGCATACCGAAAGAGTAGCCGTTTGTGACCGTTTTTCTAGTCGTTAGACACATCCTTCAATGGTCTTATGGCTATAAATAGGACTCAATTAGCCTCGATAGAAGATACCAACGATATACTTGTAATTCTACATTCCTTCTGTCTTATATTCTCCTCACAAGCGATATTGTAAAGCTATTGTTGTAAACGAGCTCTGTGAGAGGGGAGTTTCAAAGTTGTAAAGCATTAGGCAAAGGCTTTAGCTTCTCAGGGATAGAGAAGTGGAGGGAGCAAGGGAAGAGTTGGTGAGACAACCAACATAAGTAAGTTCTTTATTATTTTAAGAATAAGGGAAAAATCTCAAGAGGATCTTGAGATGTGGACTAGGCTGGGGTTGCCGAACCATTATAAATCACACGAGTTTTCAATTTCTCTCATCTCCTTCTTGTGCATTTGTTTTTTGTGCCATCAAGTGTATGTGATAAGTATTAGTTGATTAATCACTTTGCTTATATTCTCTTTTGATATTTAAAATTGAATAAAGTAATATTAAAAACTAAGATTCTCTATTCACCCCCCCTCTAGAGAAGCTTTTCGATCCAACAATTGGTATCAGAGCAAGGTTTTCTAGAATTAGATTAATAATCAACTAGAACACATGGCTGCTTTATCATTTAACAATAATGTTGTAGAGGGACAAAGCATTAACAGACCACCATTCTTTGATGGAATAAATTACAGTTATTGGAAATGTAGAATGATTATATATTTAAAATCCATAAACTTCGAATTATGGGATGTTGTAATTAATGGTTTTAATTTGAGCTCCACATCTTTTAAGGAGTGGAGTAGTGAAGAAAAACACCTTGCACAACTTGATGCTAAAGGACTAAATATCCTATTTTGTGTTGTTAGTAAAGAATAATTTAATAGGATTTCAAATTGTAAAAACTCACATGAAGCTAGACATATTTTAGAAGTTACTCATGAAGGAACCAACTAAGTCAAGGCGACGAAAATAAACATGAAAGTTCACAAATTTGAACTTTTTAAAATGAAATATAATGAACTAATAAATGAGATGTTCACAAGATTTAATGAAATTACAAACAACCTTCAATCCCTTGGTAAACATTATCCTCAAAGTGAATTGTAAGAAAAATTCTTAGGTCTCTAACTCCTAAATGGGAAAAGAAGACCACAACTATAGAAGAAGCCAAGGATCTATCTACCTATTCCTTAGAAAACCTAATAGGTAACCTAACATCTTATGAAGTCCAGTTAAAAGAAAAGGAAAAAGACAAATTAGAAATTGAGAACTCTAAAAAGAAAAATATTTCTCTAAAAGTTACATCTGATTCAGAAGAATCTGAAGAGGCAGATGATGAAATAGCCTTCTTAACTAGAAAATTCAAGAAATTCATAAAAAGAGGAAAATTTTAGAAGAAACTAAATAAACACCAATATAAAAGTAAAGATGATCCTCCACTATGTTTTAAATGTAATAAACTAGGGCATATCAAATGAGACTGTCCACTTCTTAAAATGAAAATTAACAAAAGAAATGAAAAACCCTTCAAGAAGAAAGCACTCCAAGCCACTTGGGATGAAAGTGACTCATCTTCAAATGAGGACTCCGCTTCTGAAAATGAGAAAGCCAATATGTGCTTCATGGCACAGGCCAACTCTTCAGTTGACTTGGAAAACATTAATATGGAAGAACTTTTAGAAGCATTTAATGAATTATATGAAAAATATAGGAACCACTGGCAGGGACATGCCAAGTTGTCGGACTCATCAATCAGATTATTAAGGTTTTCAACCTAAGGAGGCGGGACATGACAAGTCAGCCAAGTCTTGTCAACCCAAACGCCAGACAGCTTGACGGTTGTCAACCGAGTAGTTAAGGGTACCAGCCCAAAAAAAACAAGGACATGACAAAATACATTATTTGTCAAGTAAGAAAGGAGGCACTATCCACATGGACTTAGGGCAAGCAAAGGGATTTCGTGCCCACGAAGATCCAGGAAAGAAAAGGATAGGACCCTGACCGCTCGATCAGAGATTGACTTTGACCGTCTAGTCAAAGTCAAGTAGTAGGGTTTCGCAACTGCAAAAATCCAAGAAAAAAGCAAAGGATAGAACCTCGACCGCCCAGTCAAAGGTCGACTTTGACCGCCGGTCAAAAGTCAAACAAAAGGATGTCGTGCTTGCAAAAATCTAGGGAAAAGGACAAGATAGGACCATGACCGCCCGATCAAAGGTCGACTTTGACCGCTCGGTCAAAAATCAAACAACAGGATTTCACGCCCGTGAAAATCTAGGGAAAAGGACAGGATAGGACTTTGACCGCCTGGTCAAAGGTCAACTTTGACCGCTTGGTCAAAAGTCAAGCAAAAGGATTTCGCGCCCGTGAAAATTTAAGAAAAGTAAAAGATAGGACCTTGACCGCCCGGTCAAAAGTCTAACAGTTGGATTCCGCGCCCGCGAAAATCCAAGAAAAGCAAAGGATATGAGCTTGACCACCCGGTCGAAGGTCGACTTTGACCGCCCGATCAAAAGTCAAACAGTTAGATTTCGCACCTGCGAAAATCCAGGAAATGCAAAGGATAGGACCTTGACCTCCCGATCAGAGGTCGACTTTGACTGCTCAGTCAAAAGTCAAACTGCTGAATTTCACGCTTGCGAAAATCCATGAAAAGCAAAGCATATGACCTTGACTGCCTGGTCAAAGGTCAACTTTGACCACCCGGTCAAAGTCAAATAGTTGGATTTTGCGCCCGCAAAAATCCAAGAAAAGAAAAGTATATGACTTTGACTGCTAGTCAAAGGACGATTTTGACTACCTGTTCAAAAGTCAAATAGCTAGATTTCGTACCCGCGAAAATCCAAAAAAAAGCAAAGGATAGGACCTTGACAGCCCAGTCAAAGGTCTACTTTGACCATCCAGTCAAAAGTCAAACAATAGGATTTCGCGCTCACGAAAATCTAAGAAAAGCAAAGGATAGGACCTTGATTGTCCAGTCAAAGTCGACTTTGACCGCCTGATCAAAAGTCAAACAGTAGGATTCCGTGCCTGTGAAAATCTAAGAAAGGGAAGAGATGTGACCTCGACCGGCCAGTCAAAGGTCGACTTTGACCACCCGGCCAAAGTCAAGTAAAAAGATTTCGCGTCTGTGAAAATCCAAGGAAAGGAGGAGATATGACCTTGACCGCCCGGTCGAAGGTCTACTTTTGACCGCCTAGTCAACAGTCAAGCAAAAGGATTTTGCGCCTGCGAAAATCCAAGAAAAAGGAAGAGACCTCGACCGCTTGGTCAACGGTTGACTTTGACCGCCCGGTCAAAAGTCGAGTAGTAGGATTTTGTGCCCGCGAAAATCCAGAAAAAAGAAGGGATAATGACCTCGACCGCCCGGCCAAACGTTGACTTTGACTGCCCAGCCAAAGTTTCGCGCGTGAAAATCCAGGGAAAAAATGGACATGAAAGCAGAATCTCATCCACTTGGAGTGAGGATCCGAAAAGAAAAGTGATAATCCCTGGATTGTCCCCTAGGAAGAAAATTGGATAATCTGAAAAGAAAAGAAAAGCTTTGGAGGGCAAAAGAGTAATTGTGCTTGCTGCTAGCTCCATGGCACAGAAACCTGTGTCCTTGCTGAGATGCATGTGAAATATCCTTTGAAAGGACCTGGCTGAGGTTTCAATCTCCTCTAGCCTTGTTTATGAGTTTTGCAAAAGGTTAGGGCCTATTCGCAATTTTCCAAAACTGAGGGACTTTATGGCAAATTAGCCTGATATGACAAATTTCTGATAGCTGTATTTGCTGCTGTGTTATGATATTTGAAATTCTACTGAGTGTTTGCAAATTTCTGCTCGAATATGATTCCTCACACGCTTTGTGGTCTATTCCTGCAAATTTCACAGTGTCAGGGGGTTTTCTACAAATTACCTCATTTGGTGAACTTTTTAATACTGTGCCCTCATTTTCTTGTTACATTTTGCCTTTCATATGCAAGCTGTGGAGTGCTAAGGATGAAAATGCAATTTTTACGGCCATTTTGCATTTTAAACCCTGGAAAATAAACTATTTGCATTGCTTATACACGATGGGGCCCACTACTATGAATTTCCCGTGTATTCTTTATCAAGTGAGCAAATTTTGTACAACTGAAGAGTTGTAATAGGGGGACTGACTTGTTTCACCATGTATCATTCCTAAACCTGATCTAGCTTGTCCTAGCAAGGAATTCAGTCTATGCTCTTTATAACAAGCAACTTGTGTTGGCCAACATGCTCCTGACAGTAGTATTGTCCCAGTGATCTTTTTGACTTAGAAAGGCAGCTGGCATACCCCTAGTCAAAGACCTATTTCCAACCAAAGAGTAGTTAACGTGTCCTTAGTTGAAGATCCCTTTTTTGCAATTATTCCAACTCAAAAGGCTGCTAGCGTGCCCTAATTGGAACGTGGGCAAACGTCTTGTAAAGCGATGTAAAGTACAAAAGAGGTGCGATCTAAAATGTCGAATGTCAAATGGCTTATGCAAGATTTGTGTAAGGGTGAAGCAAGATCTATGCATGGCGTATAGAAGATATTGGTACCTTCAGTGCCAAGGAAGCCTTTATTGCTTGCTACAAGGAATTAGAATGTCTTCGACTCACTTGGTGCTACTTGGATCCCTGGGTTTATGGTGGCTCTCACTCACTTAATGGACTGTTGAGATAAAACGGGCTGCATGCCAAACTCCTAGGGCCCTACACCTACTTTTTTCAATAATTCATTTTCTTTTACTCCCTCAAAAGCATGTTGACTTACACTATCCCTACTTGGAGGTAATAAACACCTAGGCTGGGAGGTGACTGCTCTTTTCAATTTAACTTAAGGGGTGGCTAGTCCCTTTGAAAATATGGACTTGGTAGGTGTATGCTTCAACTCGTCTCCAAGTTATGTGATAGGGACAAAGTTGTCTCACATGCTTCTCTCATTAGAGCTGACTTCTATCTTCAACTTCAATCTTCTCATTTCTTTTGTGCTCCGATGTCTATTTTTTTGGCTCACACTCACTCACGACCTATCATTTTCTCTCCCTCTTGAGGTATAGGTCCCTTGGGAATTTGTACATTTCATCCAATTTCCCGAAAATAGTTGCTCCCTCACTCCGTAGGTCACACAGGTAGTAACACATGAGGAGGATCAAAACACATCCTAAGTAGGCTGGCCTTTCGATTTTCCTCATCAGGTAATGCTCACGTTATAACTATAATGCAAAAGAAAGGAAAGTAAAATGCATATGATATAGTATGCGTGACGTGTGGATGCGAGATACTAGTAAGAACATAGAGATGCATGGTCTGTAATGGTATACTTTGCAAGGCCCGGGAGTGGTTGACGATCATTGGTAGTACTTTTTTAGGTAGGAAGTGTTGACGGGCTCTGATTGCTCCCCATGATCCATACTTTCGAGAATGACTGCACTTTTGGATTGGACTTCTTTCACAATGAACGTCTACGCCAATTGGACCCATCTGCACCATCTGTCTCGATAACATCGTCTTCCTCTAATGAGCTCAGATGGAATTTCTTGCTCAAAGGTTAAATTTGTGATATCAACTAAGAGAATTTCTTCTAATACTGTCCCTTGGTGGTGCTTCATAATGCTCACAGTAATTTTTTCAATGTGCGACCTCTTCTGTCATATGATTGCCTAGGCCAATTGCAGATTTGGGGCTCTGTACTTCTGAGGATGGTGCATCTTTATTTAGATTTTTTGATTTTTCGGGATTTTTAGATTTTTTTTTCTTCTGTTTTTTGAGTTTTCTGATTTCTTTGTATTTTCCATAATATCTACAAGGGGTGTTGCATGCTGGCGGCTATCCTGCTGCTGACTGATAAGATTGTTGTTGCTTGTACTGCTCCCTGAGCCTAGTTTCTTTTTTGCCAGGGGTGAGGTTTGAGTTGCCAATACCAGCTAGACCCGCCTATCGACTGATAGGAGATTAACTCCATTGGTTTAGCAAAAACTTTCTCTGATTCTTGGAGGACCATAATTAATGCTTGGTCCTGGGGTGGTACTGGTGATTTTGGCTGCGATTCGAAGACAACCTCTTTTCCCTTCCTAACTCTATTGTGCTCTGCTAAGTCTTCCGAGAGCACTTCCAACTGCTCTTGGAACAGAATATCTAAATCTCCAACTGTGTCATCTGTCGGGCCTTTTGAGTCTGCCTTCTAAACAAGATCTTGTACTGCTGTTGCTTGACGCATTGTTGACTGTTTTGACTCTGACAGCACTGTACAACTCTGGAACTACTCACAGGTCTACTCAATAATCTGCTGTGACTTTGAATGATCATTCTCTGGAAAAAATTCTTCTGGATAAATCCAAATTGATGGTGACTGTGACACTAAGATTGTGAACGAACTCTGGTTTGGATTCAAGACGCCTGCACTAGTGAAGTTAGTCAAATCGTGGTAAATGATCATCTTTGGGGACTTACAGGAGCGCGAGGATCTCTTCCGTTGGTACTGGTGCTCGTATTCCAATCCTTCGTGCTCTCTCTATTCTTCTACCTTGATTGGCTTGACGATTCCTTGGCTGTATCGCCCAAAGGAGGTCCCTTTCTCAGATCCCCACCTGCGACACAAGTTATCGACCATCAAACGAGGATCGTTGTGAACGGCCAGATGGCTGACACCCTTGAGAGTGGGAATGAAATTAACTGACTCAAATCGGTTGACACGATACAAAATATCAGAGGGTTTGGGCTCAAAGTGGACAGTTTGCGGAACTACTGCAGAGACCGCCTCAACCTTCTCCAAATCTTCCGCCATGAAAACAACGACGTTATCGTCACAACTGAACTTGATCATGCGGCGGAGAGTTGAGGGAAGGACCTGATGCTTGTGAAGCCAAGGGCGTCCAAGCACGAGATTAAAGGAAGGTTCAATGTCAACGACGTAGAATTCTACGTCGAAACGGACTGGACCAATTATCAAAGAAATGATCAAGATCCCAAGTGCATCGTGGTGCGTATTATCAAAAGCCGTCATCCCTTTCACGGCTGGTATTATGTCTTCGAACTTGAATCCGATTGCACTTGCCGTACACAAGAAGTAGACATTTAAACCTGCTCCATTGTCTACCAACGTGAGAGAGATGCAAAAGCTCTAGTATTGCACAGTGATGAACAAGGGGGAGTTATGATTGGTTCCTGACGGTGGCAACTCTTGGCTCGAAAAGGAGATCACTTGTGGTGCCGCTATCATACCCACCATACTTTCCAGGGTAGTTGGCTCAATGGTTGGGGACACATGGGCAGCTTGAAAGACTCTAATGAAGGCCTCCCTGTGCTCGACTGAGGTGTGAATCAGGTCTCAAAATGAAATGTCAGCTTTAACTTTCTTAAGCTGAGTGGTTATATCTGCTGAAGGTTGGTTGCTTTTGGTGGGAACGGGTGGAGCTACTCTTGGTACAGGCGGTTGTGAGGATTTAACTTGCAACTGGATGGGAACTAGTGCTACAGGTGTTGGAGGTCTCAATGGTTGAGCTTGCAGCTAGATGGGGTTGGGTCTGGATGTTGGAGGTCTGTACACCCTACCCGATCATATTACCTTAGCACACATTTTTATGGCATAATTGTATGGAACACGATGTGTGTCATAAGTAAGGGTGACGACAACCGGGGGACGGGCTACTAGCTGCACTGGTATAGTTGGAGGATACAGAACTTAGTAGTTTCGGGGTGCTAGTGATGGGATCGGTCCAGATTGTGGCCAAGCTAGGAGACAAACTGGTGCAACTGGTTGTGGGTGTACGATAGGCGGTGCCACAGTGTTCTCTGACTCGGCGGTAGGACGAATCATACTGATTGATTCCTTAGAAACACCAAGGAAAAAACGATACAATGGGGAAATGGAGATGATACATCATGAATATGATCGGTAGGACGCACAAAGGATGAGGTAGAATGAAGAGAAAAGACGGAGTTGACTCCCGAGGGACCTGGTGCTCCCGGGACTGAATGCTATGGTAAAGGCTGGCTAACTATGTTGGGATGTGCTGGAGGTGCTTGTGCGGCTGTTGATGCGGGTGCTGGGCCTACCGCCTACGTGCTAATAACGATGACCTTTTGGTCAATCAAGTCCTGGATTGTGTTTCTTAGTGTGAGACAATTGTTCGTCGAGTGGCCTACAACTCGATGGAAATTGCAGAACGCGCTCGTATTATACCATGCAGGAAGCGGACTTGGTGGCGAGCAAATCTCAGGCAGCCTCAAAAGGGATGTGACTTTAGGGAATACCATGTTCAATGACTCCACCAATGGGGTATAGTGGCGCCTGTCACGGCGTTGTCGCTTCGACTGTGGATGTGCCAATGACGGGAGCATCCTAACCGGTGGGGTAGGGTATACTGGAGTGGCTGTGGGGTGATGTGTGATGCATGAGGTGCTCTAGGCGTGGGTGCATAAACTACTTGGTACTGAGGGGGCGGATGGACATTTGCTGGTGCAGTATGGGATCTAATGTAAGAGACTGTATTCTTAGAGGGATCCCGCCTCTTGGGAGGATTGGCGTTATGGTTATCGTTGTTGCTGCCACTATGTGAGGAAGTGGCTTGCTTGGCAAATGCAGAGAGTGTTGGAAAACTACCACCACGCAGTGAACGCTCAACACGGGCACTGACCCGAAGCAAAGTTGAAAATGTGGTAACTGGCTGTATGCTGAGTAGAGCCCCGATTACTGGCTGTGCTCCTCGAATCACGATCTTAATAGACTCCTCGTCAAATGATATATCTTTGACCTGTGAAGCGAAGGATCGCCATCGTCCAACATATTCCCCAGATGTTTCTTGGGGCCTCTACCTAACTACGACCAAGTCCTCCCGCTTTGAGACTAAGTCAAGGTTAAAGGAATACTGTTTGAGGAACACTTGTGTGAGGTCGTCCCAAGTCTTAATGGTGGCCATGTCAAGGGAAGTAAACCATTTCAACGTGGGCCCTGTAAGACTCTTCTAGAACAGGCGAATGAGCAACCTCTCGTCAGCTTGAAGCTGAGCAAGGTCTCCGTAATAGGCTTTAAGGTGTGAGATTGGGCAGCCTCTACCATTGTATTTCTTGAATTCTGGGATATGAAAGTTCAGAAGGAGAGTCACCTCTGGGAAATAACAGAGGTCCCGGAATTGGTAGTACCGGCGGTCCCTACCCTACACGTGTCGGAGTGTTCGCTTCAAATCGTTCACCCTAGCAAGAAGAGCGTCTGGAGTTACTGTGGTCGTGGATTGTGCAACTGATGCGGGTGTCACGTACATCGTATGGGTCACCCCTAAAGGCTCCTCCGGATCCACCATTCCGTCGACTGGTGCTATGGCAGAATGGCCACTGTACTCGTGCACAGGTGCTGTGGGTTGATTTACAAAAGATGAAGCCTGTGTCTAGTATAAGGGTGAAGATAAGGTAGGTGGTGGTGCTACAAGAGATGCAGAATGTGGGAGCAGGAGTTGCTGGACAAGAATGGCCCTGGGAGCGATGGTCATGGCTGGTTGTGCTCCCGCTAGCCTAGAAGGCTAGGCACTAGATAGTGGAGATGCATGTTGTTATGGCTGCTGAGGCTGTGTTACAGAAGGCAATGATACCTCTACTGCTGGTGAGACGAGGGATGGTGAAAGTTGTGGAGGTGGTGCAGTGGGTGCAACCTGTGGTCCTAGGGTTGGTTGCAAAGGCAACTTGGGAGTCGGGAAGGACAAACTTAAAAAGGGTTGGAGTGATAGTGCCAATCCCTGCAACTGCTGGGCGAGGGCTAACATTTGTTGCAGCTGCACGGTCATGGGATCGTCACTTATGGCTCAAAAAGATGGAGTCAGAAAAGGGGTAGACAAGTCAAGAAGTTGGAAACCCAGTTGTCCAAATTGGGGAGAAGCTACCACAGAAACAGCCACAGTCGGTTGGGTGTGAGGAAACACATAGTCTTGGGAAGGAGCAGTGAAAGGAGTTTAGGGGAAGGTCATGGGAACAGACTCAACAGTTGGGGCCCCAAGAGCAGCAGATGACCCAAAGGTAGAGTAGACACAGGGACACGGTACAGGGATGGTGGAGGTCCTCCGGACGCTAAAGCAAAGGTGGAGGTAGCAGTGATGACAAGGATAGATATAAAGGAAGGATGGATTGAAATTGGGACCTCCTCCTGGACCACAGAGGAATGAGGCTCGCTGGTTTACTGGGCCATGGCGGATAGCAAGCAGGTATGGATCAGACTACGGCTGAGAACAAGAGGGTAAATCCTAGGATGAGCTATCGTCAAAAGTGACGAATAACTCGGGAGATGTAGTCGAAAATCGGGTCGCACCGGGTGTCAGTGAAAGAAAACCTCGAGCTCTAGCTTAGGAATTTACACACTAACTAGTACTATTGTACAAAAACAAGAATCAGATTAGAAGAGATGCAATGCTTATGGTAGTATGAATGCAGATGCGTGAATGCTTCTAGTATGCACTCTCTTACAATCTAGGGGTGTCCTAACAAGCCATCTACTTCGGGTTCACACAGGGGTAAATGGGTCTTTGACTCAAGGTTAGAAAATAAAGGTTCCCGTTCTAAATTCTTGCCAAAGCTTAGGTAGTGAACGAGTAATGCATTCGGGGCCTCGTCCTCTGCTAAAGCAGTAGGTTGTACCCTCTACTAACACCGACACGACCCCGAACAAGGGGGGACATACCGATATCTCATCCCATGCCAAAGCCATAGAATGAGAAACCGGAGAATGTCCTTCGCAAACTATATAGGTGGACTCAAGAAAGGAGAAGATGCATGTCCTATATAATGAATGCAAAATATGCATTAAATCTTTTACTTGCAAATTTATTAAACCTTAGGGAGAAAGTTTGCAATTTGTCACTAGTTTGTCCTATTTATTTATTTAATTTTGTTTTTATTTTTTTATTAACCAAAAGGGGGAAAAGAATATGTCTCTAATCTCCTAATCTTGGCAAATGCAGAAAAAGGAAGAAAACATCCAAAGTAATCATATATCAACAAACAAAAAGTATGCGCATGTTATATGCAAAAGTGGTGACATAGCAAATGTGTAAAAAGAAAACACCCACCATACAAAAGGCATGCACAAAAATGTAAACAAGGCACAACTTATACTAGAAGAAAAGGGGAAGCCAAAGCAAACAAATAAGGAACAAATGAGCAAGCATAGAAAAACTAAAGTAAACGAGAAAACCAAAATGAAAGTCGGGATCTGGTTATCCCCAGTGGAGTCGCCAGTTCCTGTAACCATGCCGACGACAGCCTCGTGCGTGACACGAAAGGCCAAATGCACGAGGGCCAGTGAAGTCAGGACAGAAGTGATAAAAACAACGATAAAAATACAGGAGTGGCCACCTAGTCTACTTAAAAACGGGAGACGAGGAAAACCATTTTAAAACACTAAAACTATGCAATAAACCAATGAAAAAGGTTATCATGAACTAGAAAATTGGGCAAGGATCCCTGTTACGCATGGGGAAGGTATTAGGCACCCCTGTGCGCCCGTGAAATCGGTCTTGCATGGGTTTCTCGTTTACTTATATGGAAATGTCGGCTTTTCAGCCTGTTTCTATACGCCCAAGGGCGATATGCCATGCAATGCTACATGCAAGTGCGTGCCTAGTGTTGTGCCTAAAGCCAAATATAGGTGAAGTGGAGAGTGGGTCATGTTCTACTGTTCAGCTACGCTACCTAGGGTTTGAATTAGGCAACGGTGCAAAAGGATTTTACCGACAAGAACCAAAAAAGGCCATCGATTCACAAGACCCAAGTAGTAAGCATCACTACTTTACTAGATGCAAAACTAATGCAAACAGAGTTATTAGATGAAAAAACTATGCAAGCATGATCATGGTATATCCAAGAACAAACACGAGAAAAATCAGAGCCCATGGCAATTAGGAGAACATGCAAACCTTGATGCAAAACCTACTGTTTGCATCCTATGACCAGATTGGTGCGCTAGCTTGGTGTGCCAGGATTGTGGTCCAGTAATGTACGCCAGTGTTGTGTGCCAGTTTGGTGTGCCTATATGGTGCTTCTATTTGGTGCGCCAGTGTAGTGCACTCCAGATACTCTGTTTCAGACTGTAACCCGAATCCAGAACCTAGGGAGGATGCATTCGATTAACTATGCTAATGACCATTCAAAGGACTAACTTAGATGCTAAGGGATGCAACCAAGCTAATCAAACAAGATCAAAACACTCATCTCTCTCTTTCCCTATCTTTGCACTTTTATGGGTTCTCTAGGAGTTGTTACAGCCAAGGCTGGCTCTAGAGGTGTGTGGAGACATCCTAAATGACTGAAAAACGTGGGAGATCTACATGATATGTGAGTGGTGTACCACAACCCTTACTTAGTGGCCGATAGCCTCATAAGGGCCTTGATCCACCATAAAAAGACCAAATAGTGCAAATAAGCACACAAAGTAAACAAACCGTGCAAGCACTCTTACAAATAGCATACATGAATCATCATCAAGATAAATAAACAGTGTAAATGATCAAACTGAATCGTATATAACCAAGCCACAGTCGAATTCATAGCATGGTATCTTATTTAAAATAGCCTAGAGAAAAGAAAGACAAAGGCTTGAGGTAGGGAGGGACCTGAGGTGTTTCTCTCCTTTGGTGGCTCAAGGTGTCTCCTTCTCGCTGCCTTGGACACAACTAGGGATGCTCAGGGATGCAAGGAACGCTCTGGAGGTAAGTGCACTGGTTGCTCAAAGAGAAGACGAATTGCCAAGAGAGCTTAAAGTGTGGTGTGTGGAGAGCTTTTAAAGGAAATAGAAAACGTTGAAACATGGATGCCAAAGGACGCGAAGGCCAAGAGATCCTTGTAGGCTTGTAGGGGAATGTCAAAATAGGTGAGGACTCAAGTGTCCATTCACATATGAAGGTTACAAGTAGGGCGAACAAGCAGCCAACAACCAATACCCTGGAACAGAGTTGTGCGCCAGCTTGGTGCTCCACATTGGTGCGCCAAGATGATGCTCCACCTTGGTGCGCCAAGATGATGCTCCACATTGATGCTCCAGAATAGTGCTCTTTGCTCGGCTGCCTAGATTATCAACTAGACCATGGACTTGCGTTTGTAGCTTTGTGTAATGATCTCAGGCTAAAAATGTCAGATAGAACTTGGATGTGGTTAGGCCTGCTGTGTCCAAAGTAACATCCTTCTGGAGAGTTTGCCTACGAGCTGTCTCAAAATTGGGGTGTCTACATTAAGCACCTCATACGCCTAACGAATTAGTCTTTCTTGGCTAAATCGCTTGCATGTGTGGTTATGCAAATGTATGCTTACTCTATGATATATGCCTAAAAATGGATGCTTGCTGCCATACAAATGGATGCAGAAGACATGTAGAGTAATAGATCTGGAAAAACCGGAATCAAAACCAAACATGAAAACCATGCAAAAACAAAGCTCAGCCTTGCTACCTATGCTCTAGACTAGACCAAAGTGCACTAGGTATGTGTGCTAGGTAATTGTGCCTGAACATTGTGCCAAGTATTTGTGTCTCAGGTACTCTGTCTTAGACAGCAACCTTTCATTGCAACAATGGCGGAAATAAAACACTCGAATCATGCAATTGGACATCAAGAAGCATGCAAGGATGCAAATGAACATTCCCAAGGTTTAAGATAAGATCTAGGATGCTCAGCCACTTCTCCCCACCTTCTTAGTGCATCGCCGATGATTCTCAGCTCTACCATGAAACAGACCGCGAGCTCTTGGAATATCCTCTAGGTTGTCAAAAGATGGAAGAGGAAAGGGGAAGAGAGAAGGCAGGGGCTATGTAATGCAATGCGGTTGAGAATGCAATGAGCACCTCATATCCGATGAGCCATCCAACTATGATGTTGAACCCATATGCCGTCACAGAAACAAGTGGGTAGAATGTGATGATTCCTTGGCCAATGGCTTATTGGAGCATCGTGGAGTTGTCAAGGGATTGAGGTGTGTGTTGAGATGGGTCCTATCTTGAGCTAAATGGCCGGTGGCCTCACTCATAGAATAGGAACCCATCACTCGAGCATGCAACAAGGAAGGATGAAGTAATGCAGAACTAAATCGAAACCAACCCAACAAGCAAGAATTAAGCCATGCAAGTTGAAGGAAAACTCAGTTATGCTACTAGGAATGAATACTTGTCCTGTATTGTAGACTAGAATTTTGCCTCCCAACGATGAAGGCTTGTGGTGGCTCAACTCTAGGTCGATGTAGCTCGGTGGCGACGGACGTAGAGGAGGCAAGGTTGTAGGCTGCTGGACAATGCTTGGCTGTGCTGTGTTAAGGATTGGCTATGTTGTGGCTATAATGGAGTGGCCAAAGGTGATGGGCAATGTCTAGTAGTGGATTTGCAATGCTGTGGCCTGAGGAGGAAGGAGGGTTGTGTAGGCAAGGGTGTATGAGGTCGTTCTTTGGCAACCTCATTATGGATGAGGTGGAGAAGCTTAAATAGAAAGCTTGCATGCATAGGTGTCGTGGATTTGTAACCAACTCATGAATGAAAGCTTTGGATTCAATCAAGAGGATTGGATTGGGATTTACATCTTGGATGAGGGTATGATGGTCCCAACATATCTGCGCACACACCTAGATCCTTGGCAGCCAATGAGAAGCAAGAAAATGGTGTCCACGGATGAATGGACAACACAACCCCCTACTGAAATTAACTGACATAGGGCTCTATGCACCTTGTATTTGTGCTATAATATTGCGCCAACTATTTGCACTAGTAAGTTGCACCTGATATATTGTAGGGCCTATATTTGACTATTTGGACCATCAATGGGCTTTGGACTTATGGTTTAATGCTTGGTTTATGTGTTGGGTTGATTTAGGATGTTGGGATCGATTGAGTTCTAAGTAAAGCCTTGTCGTAGCTAGAGCAAGCTCTTCCAGAGGAGTCTGCCAACAAGTAGCTGCAAAATCAGGGTGTCTACAGATGCCCTTCCCTCAGTTGTAACCATGTCGGTGACAGCCTCGGGCGTGGCGCAAAAGGCCAAATGCGTAAGGGCCAGTAAAGTCACCGCAAAAAGTAATAAAAACAACGATAAAATGCGGAAGTCGCCACCTAATCTACTTAAAAATGGGAGATAAGGAAAATCGTTTAAAACAATGAAACTATGCAACTGTGCATGATAACAAGTCAATGGAAAAGGTCATCATGAATCAAAAATTGGGTGAGGATCCCTGTTACGCACAAGGAAGGTATTAAGTACCCTCGTGTGCCCGAGAAATCGGTCTTTCATGGTTTTTTCGTTCACTTTTGTGGCAATGTTGGCTTTACAACCCTTTTCTGTACACCCACGGGTGATATACAATGTAATGCTATATGCGGATTTTACCTTATGCTAAACATAGGTAGGGAGATTGTTGGGTGTGTCCTAATGCTCTGAAATGTCACTCAGGTTGTGGTTCGAACATCGGTGCAAAGATATTACACTAATATAGCCATGGATCCACTAACATTGAGTGGCTAACGTCCTTGCTTCACTACATGCAAAACCTAGGCTATCTTGCATAGATGAGTATGAAATTGTGTAGGTATTATCTTGATATATCCAGGAGAACACACAAAGAAAACCAGAGGTAAAATGAATTGTGAACCATGCTAAATATCATGCCAAAAAGCCACTGTTTGTGCACTCAAATAGGCAGGTGCGCCAGACTGGTGTGCTAGGATGGTGCTCCTGTCTGGTGCACCACTTTAGTGTTCCAGTAATGTGTACTACTACTATGTGCCACTGACATGAGACCCAAAAATTTCAAATTAGACAGTGGCTGACTAGTGTACCAGGCCTATATGAAATCCTGTGAATGTGCTTAAGATCATCTGAAAACTCATCCTAGATGTTAGAAAAGACCCTAAACACACATAGGTTCACCTCTCTTCTATAAAGCCATAAAAGAAGGGATGATAACCCATGACACCATGACATGGGTCTTGTGCTCAAGAGCAAGAAGTCTCACATAATACCACACATTCCTATCTTGATAAAAACCATGGAGCTACAACTAATGTACCAAACAGGAACAAAAAATAAACAAGAGGAACAACATGGATGCATGCAAAAAAGTGGGGGATGAACTCATCAAATCAGTCCTATTGCATCTAAAGTATTGTAACCATGCCGGCAAGGAGATTCCACAAAAGAAGGCAAAATTGGTCGGCAAAATCACGTCGAAAAAGCAAAATAAAATGCAAAAATGCAGGAGTCGCCACCTAGCCTATTATGGAAGACGAGGAAAACCATAAACATGAAAAATCATGCAAAACAATAAGGACATGTCTGCGAAAACCAAAAAAAATGTGGGTAAGGATCCCTATTACGCACGAGGAAGGTGTTAGGCACCCTCGCACGCCCGATAAAATCGGTCTTCTATGATTTCTCCAATGAAATGTTGGCTTTTCACTTATGCTAATAGGTGCATGATGTATGGGGTGTGTCCTATGCTCAGGAATATCACTCTTTTATCCCGGGTCAATCGCATAATGCAAGGATATTGCATAAGTGTAATCAAAGTTACATCATTCTGAGTGATTTATCATCATCGCTCTATA
>JAMKQA010011683.1:0-67169 GCA_024699735.1 Posidonia australis
TTCATTGGAGAAATCATAGAAGACCGATTTTATCGGGCGTACGAGGGTGCCTAACACCTTCCTCGTACGTAACAGGGATCCTTACCCACATCTTTTTGGTTTTCGCAGACCTGTCCTTATTGTTTTGCATGATTTTTCATGTTTATGGATTTCCTCGTCTTCCATAATAGACTAGGTGGCGACTCCTATAATTTTGCATTTTGTTTTATTTTTCGACGTGATTTTGCCGACCTTTCGCATTATTTTGCGATCCTCTCCGCCGGCATGGTTACAGACCAGAATCAACTCTTTGCTATTGGAAGAGGTGATGAACATAAATATTCCATTTTTGCTTGATGAAAAAAAAGAATGATTAAAAGGCAATATTATATTCCATGTCAACAAGTTGCCAATAGCATAGGCGTCGAGCAACCAAAAATTGAAAATTTTAAAATTAAGATCACAAAATATCCGATCATAAATCTAGTAACAAATCACAACTAAGTCTCTACTTTAATGATTTTTCCTGTAATGAAGATATATTTAGAAGATATATTAATTATATTCAATACTTGCTTATTAAATAAACAAATTAGAGATAATATCTTCTAAAAGTATGTCGATAAAGGCAACTAATTTTTATGGATATTTTTGACCTAGTTATAATTTGTCACCATTTGGATATTTTGGATTATTTGCATATGTTCAAATTATTTTTGAATTGAATATGGTTATAACATTTAAAAATGTGGTAACTAATATAAAATCTCGTTTTTAATCAAGATAAAAATATATCAGTCTATTTTTGATGTCATCCATCTTTCTAGAATTTTCCTAAATTATATGTTATTTTCAAAGATTTATATGATATGCCATATATATTTAAATGATAGGAAAAATCGTAGAAATAAGAATAATCATAGGAAAAATGTTATGATATTTTACTAATATCCCATATATTATACTAAAGCCTAGGATGACAAAATATGTTGAGAGAGATCTAGAGTACTTGTCGCCTATGCTACTAGCGACAGGACTACTCAATTGCCATGGATAGTGGCGATGATTTCTGTCGCCTCTTAGTACGGTAATGAGAAGGTCTTTTGCTATTTATCCCTTGTCTTTTATATTAATTTGAAGGCATGCCTTAAAAGTTCAAAAAACTTCAGAAATTTCATAAGATCATAAAAAAATTTTATTTTAACATTAAAATACTCAAATCTACCACTAATTTGGGTGAAAAGTGACTATAAATTCTACTACAGCCAATAAACTCGCATAAAATAATCTTAAAGGTACTCAAACATGTCACTAGTTTGAGTAGAGTGAGAGTATTAGCTCTACCACAACTACCGACCTCACACTAAGAGAAATGTTCCAGAGACTCAAACCTACCATCAGTTTTAGTGTGTTAGCTTTGCCACAGCTAATGACCTTGAATTAAGTAAAATTAAGTAATGCTTTTAAAGAAATCATGGAAAATTTGGAAAATGTGTTAAAAATCCTTAGTTATGTGATCTAGGGTGAGTCAAAGTTTCCTATACTTAATTAACTTTTGGAAATGCGAAAATGATATATCTACAGCTACATCTAAAGTCCTATTGTAACACCCCGATCCCGGGCACGCAACCATAACACAGTATCAAGTATAATTACATTAATTATAGAAACATCAAATAACTGTAACTAAGGCTCACCTTCAGGATCACAATGTGCGGCTAGAAGCTCCAACTCCTGCACCGGATCTCGGCTGCACGTGGTCTACACCTGAAAACCAAATAGCACGCGTGAGTGACATCAAGTCACTCGGTACGTGCCCCAAAACATACAAACCACAAAACCTCGGCAAAACCATAAATCTCATTTTTATCATTTTTTCAAAACTTGGTTTTCTCTTTTTGAAAAATCATCCTTTCTTTTATTAAACAATCACTTGGGAATTCAATCCCAAACCATGCTTTTTCAAAAGCCATGTTTCCTTTTCTTTTCTCAAAACATTTGGAAATTCATTCCAAAACCACTTTTTCTTACAAAACATTCCTTTACATTTCTTTCAAAAACCTTTAGGAATTCATTTTTCCAAAACATTTCCATTTCTAATATTTGGGATTTCTTCTAAAAACACACTTTCAAATTCACATTTCTGACCAGATCCAGCCTAAAACACAATGCCCCATTGGGCTCAAAACCAAATCATAAACACTAGCTGGCAACTGGTTAAAACATCATCATTCCTTTTCAGGATTTTAGGACCATTTCATCAGTCCAATCCTGACCAAATCACATTTCTCTTTCTTTATTCAATTCCACTTTTCTTTATTGTTATTACCTTGATAAGGGGTAACTAGGCACACAAGCAGTAGGCGAGGACATCCTTCCCCTACCTTCTTGAACTGCTGCGAAGAAATTCCCCATCCGGGATGTCACCGCCCTGGCCAATCGGCCTCAATTTCATTTTCATAAGTGCACAGGGATACGTCTCTATCTGACGCCCTAGTCAGTGACCCGAACAACTAGGTCCAATGACCCATGCTCAGCTTACACCGTCGGTGATGCGAACAACTAGGCTCAAAAGCCCAGGCTCAGCCTACACCGCTACGAGCTCGGTGACTTGAACAACTAGGTACAACGACCCAAGCTCAGCCTACACTGCCGGTGACCCAAACAACTAGGTATGAAAACCCAGGCTCAGCCTACACTGCTATGAGCTCGGCAACCACATTATCAGTGTTCCATTTCAAAACAATTTTCCATTTCATTCCATTCTTCTCGTTGCAGGACTCTATTTCCTTGTAACACTTGACCCTCCACTAGGGTCCCAACTCAAGCCATGAAAACCATGCTTAAAGTAATAAATTGGGTCTCATGCCCAAAACCACATAAAACCATCTTTTTCATTCATTAATAGGGTCTAAAACCCAAATCCATTTGTTTGGGGTTCCACATGCCTCCATGTCAATACATAGGGAAACGTCATTCATATAAACCCACCATACCATTAAAACCATTTAACATTGATTAAAATTCACATTTTAACATTCCAAGATTAGGGCAAAAATGGCATACCGAATTTTCAATTCGGTATTCCGAAATTCCCTGTTTCGATATACCGCAAACTTTCAGTATGTCGAAACCCCCTGTTTCGGTCGACCATGAAATTTCGGTCTACTGAAGCCTAGGTTCTAGCTTAATCTGCTAGGATTTCGGCATACCGAATAAATTCAGTATACCGAATTCCTTGCAGACAGGGCACACCCCTTTCCGGGCAGTGAAAAATCGTCCCAAGTGGGATTCCCAATTAGACCCCCCAAACATTCACCAACAATTTCCATAAAATCATGGGGTGTAGACCCTCAAGTCTACATCAAAACCCCTCAAACCATTCATGATTCCATCAATCACATAGTTCCAACGAAAATCACAAGGGGAAGGGGCGCAAGAACGGCTACTGTAGCCTTCAACCCCAAAATCACATTTTCCCCACAAATATCAATCCTAACCGCATGATCTCTACATTCTCAAGCCATATATCACATTCCCATTCATTTCATTATTTTTATACAATTTAACATGCATTATCTTGATTTTCCTTGCCATTTACCTACTGTTAACAAAACGCTAAACAGAGGGAAGGGATAGGGTCACGTACCTGGCTCAGCTGCCCAGCGACTCTCCCCGCACTCCGGCAAACCTCCTCGGCCGATGGAACCCACGAGTGGCTCACCATATCCTACCAGCTCGTGCCTCAGCTTCCTCTCTTTTCTTCCTTTCCTTTCTCTCCACGCTCCCCCTCTGCCCACACCTGCCTCCCTCTCTTTATCTCCACCACCACCCACTTGGTGTCGGCCATCCATCCCGTCGGAAGGGACGGGGAGGCATGGGCCTCCGTTGCGGGTGGCACGGGTGGAAGAAGAGGAAGAAGAAGATGGGGAAAGAGGTGGAACGGCATGGCTTGTGAGAGAGAGAAAAAGGGGAAAGGAGAAAAAGAAGGAGAGAAAAATGAAGAAAAGACAGGCACGCCAATCTAGACAACTGTGCATCTTCAAACTAGACCCCACATTGGTCCCAGATCACAAACAGGTGCACAGACAATCAACCACAAGCTCACATAAACAAGAAACAACAGATTATCCATTAATAAACCATTTAAGCAATATTACGATTAATTACATGGTTTACAAATAAAAATGGATAATCAGGCCCAGCAGTCACACCTATAGTGGCCCTTTCGACCCTGTAGACCACATACTAGCCATTCAGGATCTAATCGGAGTGCAAATGGCATCTAATGCCATATTATATTGGATTTTCCCCACCACCTTGAGAGGTCCAACCTAGACATGGTTCTCAAGGCTGAAGAGTAGTTTAATCTCCTGATTCGATGAGTTTAGCCATGCGTTCTACACCCACATCATGGGCCACTAGAGGAGGGTCAAGGTCTCCAACCATATTTTCTCCATTGTCTAGAGGCCAAAGGAAACATTGAGGGACTACAACCAGTGCTTCAATGTTGCCCACACCAACATCCCTAACCCCATGGAAGAAGTCACCCATGCGGCTTTCAAACAGGGCCTTGCCCCCTCGGAGCTCACACACTCCTACAATCTTACTGAGGTCATGACCCTAGCAAAGGCACTCAAGTAGGCCAACAAGCATGTTATTGCTGATGAGCTAGATGAGGCCAAGCTTGCAGTGTAGAGGACAGACAAAACCAACCTCGACCAAAGGATGGGTGGATAGATGGGCCCAACTAGAACACTTCAAGATGGTCGCTAGCTGTGCTGCCAAGAGTAGAAGGGAAGTGACTGACCACACCATTCGTATCCCGTAGAGCCCTTATTCTACCACTATACACCACTAAACATCCCCAGAGACCAGGTACATTTGGAAGTGAGAGACATCGAGCAGCTAAGGTGGCTTGACCCCTTACTACAAGAAAACCCATATTTACTAACACTTAATGTGAAATGGTCATTGGTCTAGGTAATCATTAGTGACATTGAAAATCAATTGTCCTTATAAGTTAGATATTGTGATAGTCAATTTTAAACTGTCACTATAACTTTAAATTACTAATGATAACAATATTGACCATTACAAAAAATTAATTATAGCGACAATAATTTTTTATGTTGCTAGTAAATATAATATATAGTGACATCTATTGAAGAATGTACATAATTATTTAAAGTGACTTATATATTACAATAAATGTATTTTCCTTAAAATCTATTTTATCCAATTTTTATTGACATGTTAAATTTGTTTATTATATCAATACATCTAATTAGATTACTTTACATTTTATATTTAAAATCATACAATGATCATATATAAAATTTTCTTGAGTATCCAATTACATACCTCACCTAACTGTTCCCCTAACGAAACCAAAAAAATCCATGACACCCTAACTATTCCCCCTACCCTCTCCCCTTTTTCCCCCATAAGACCACCAAAATCCCAACCTCTCTTCCTCAAATCCCTCACAAAAACCATCACCTTCTCATCCTTCCTAGTGGCAGAGCCATTAGGAACTAAGGATTTAGTATCGTTACACGAGAAGACTCAAGCCATCTACCAATCCCCATCTACACAACACAGCCAACTAGCCAAGCCATCCATATCCGTTGATCTGTCATTTGCCCATGGCCCATCCTTGATGCCTGACGACCCAATCCTGCCTCAAGCCCATCTCCAAGAGGAAGCTCAAGACCACAGTCAATGTCAAGGATGTGTGGAGGGTGGTGGAGATCATGTGGGCCTTGCCCTTGCCCTTGCACCCCAATATTGTGGGGTTGAGGGACATAAGAGGTTGCCGAGGCCATGCATTTGGTGATGGAGATTTTCCAGGGTGGGTAGTTGTTCAATAGGATTGTGGCATGGGAGCATTACACAGACTGCATGGTGGTAGTAGTGTTTAGGACCATTGTGGAGGTTGTGAAGCTTTGCCATGAGCATGGGGTGATGCATAAAGATCTGATGCCAGAGAATTTCTTGTTCGCAAATGTTGAGGAGACATCTTTGCTCAAGGTGATTGATTTTGACCTTTTCCATGTGCTACAAGCCTGGTACCTTCTTTTTTCATTTCTCCTATTTCATTGAATTTATCATGTTCGATCTTAGGTAAAAACAAATCAAATCTCTTGTTTGGGGTGTTAAAAAAAACGTTGTTGTGATGATCAAAATGGATGAATGGAGGACACTTGTTTAATAGTAGATTTTCATAAGTGGACTGGTTCTTCCAATGTCAAATTAGAAGTTGATTATTGCATTGCATTGAGTTGTAGGGGAACGCTTTAGTGAGATAGTTGCAAGCCCTTACTATACGGCACTGAAGGTTCTAGAAAGAAAATATAGGCAAGAAGTGGATGTATGGAGTTTAGGGGTTGTTCTCTATATTCTCTTGTGTGGTGTCCCACCTTTTTGGGTAGGTAATTGAAGGGTTTCTTTTTATTTTCTAGCTCTTTCGTTGGAGATTGTGAGAGTTGTGTAGAACTGATGATGCATCGGGTTGGTGATGTGTTGTGTTGTAGAAACTGATGAGGGTATTGCAAAGGCAATAATTCGTTCTGATATTGATTTTGATAGGGGGCCTTGGCCTAAGGTATCATAGAATGTGAAGGACCTTGTCAAATCTATGCTTGATACAAATCGTACCTATCGTTTGATAGATTAGGAAATTCTAGGTACATATGGTTAATGCCAGTTAAAGTTTTTCAATATGTCTTATTCCAATTATGACTAGTTGAATCCAATTAGTGTCAGTCTCTAGTCTTGACAAATTTGATTTCTTTAATAGATATAGCTCAGTTCCTTGATACTTAACTTAATCAACTCTTTAGACTTGAATTATGTCATTATTAATTCTTAAGCATCATCAATAGAATCTTTATAAAAGTTCTTGTCACTGATGGAATCAATAGAATCTTTATAAAAGATCTTGGAAATCAATTAATCATTTTCGTATTCATCATTAGGAATTCTTTGGAATCTTTTATGCCATCTATTCCAAATTAATTAATTGCTTTAATCATTGTGTGTAA
The DNA here is from genome assembly GCA_024699735.1 of Posidonia australis. NCBI lineage: Eukaryota > Viridiplantae > Streptophyta > Magnoliopsida > Alismatales > Posidoniaceae > Posidonia > Posidonia australis. The sequence continues at coordinate 7,026 of JAMKQA010011683.1, forward strand.
ATTTTTTGCAATTTTGTAGTACATCAAATTTTCTAAATCTTCAATTCTAATTTTAGCAATAAGGCTTTCAATTTCCTTGCAGAAATGAGCAAATAGCCAAGTAGATTAATATCTAGTTATTTTTGTAAACTTTCTATTGCTTGATAAACTCAATGATGATTGTGATGTTGGAGATTTTTTGCAGTCTTATAGAAGAAGCTAAATTTAAGATGTGAATAAATGTATGTAATCGAGTCAAGTTGAGTAACTATGATTACTCTTCCCTTTCTGACTATTAGTACAAGCATATGGATTTTTATGCAAGAGAAGAATGTCAAGATTTTGGATGAGAATGTTCCTTACTCATGAAACATTTGTCAACAATCATAGGGGGGAATATAATAGAATCATGGATCTTCTGCCATCTTAGGGTTGGCTATTTTAGGGGAAAATGGGATCTTGAAATTTGAAAGCTGCTAAAGATTGTCTTCCTCATTTTCTATGTTTAGTAAATGCCATGTTCCCTTGCAATCAAACTAATAAAATTATGAATGGCCTAATATTAGGATCTTGAAAGTTGAAAGTGCCTTTCTTCTTGTGGTTGTTTCATGATGATAAACAACTTATGTTGCAAATATAGAACTCATTCTGTACTAACTGTTGTTTTGTCTCATAATATGAACTTATTTGAATTGCTTATTTATATGTCAAACCTATTTTGTAATACAATTTCAATTTGTATGTATAGAATTCATTTTTTCTACTAACAATTGTTTAAACTCAAATATGAACTTATCTTAATTGCATTGCTTATTTATGTGTCAATGATAAATTTTAGATAGTTAAAGTCAAGCAATGAGATACAACACTAAAATGAGTTGTTGAATTCATTTCTAATGGGCCTTGTCTTTTAATGGAAAGACGAGAATGGACTCCTTTTCCTTATCCTTTTCTTATCTTTCAACAACTCTTATGATAATGCCACGTTACGAAAGCCAAAGCCTATACATGATGAGAAAGCCAAAGGCTATACATTCTTGTCTTTTAATGGAAAGACAAGAATGGACTCCTTTTCCTTATCCTTTTCCTTATCTTTTTATTTGGTTTTAGGAAAGTTCCAAAAAGTTTTATTGATGATTTATTATATGCTCTATTATTTGAAAGATTATTTTGAGGACAACCAAGTGTGACCATGTCAGTGGAACCTTGCACGACTCCACGGTGCATTGAAACATACAAGGAGTCTCGATATGGTCACGACGAAGATGGTGAATCCGAAGAAAGAGAATGGTCTCAGAATCCCAAAGAAAGATAAGAAAAGGATAAGGAAAAGGAGTCGCCACCTAGTCTTTTAATGGAAAGATGAGAAAAACCTAACACAAAGGAAAACCTAAAGAAATCAAGGCGAAGAAAACATATGTACGCTCTGTGCCTAATGGATGCAACACTTGGCCATTGCGGGCCAAAGAAAGGGTAAGGATTCTTTTATGCATGGGGAAGGTGTTAGGCACCCCCATACGCCTGAAGAATTCGGTCTTTCTAGGTTTCCTACTTACTAATGATCAAATGTGTGTATGCTTGTCTATCCGAATGCACTTGCCTAAGATGAATCCGAAAATATGCCAAATCAAAGAAATGAATAAAGAGAAAATAAATAATAAGGAAAATAATCCAAGGGACAATGTAGGCATTGAAAATGCCACTTTATAGTACACCCTTGGGTGATGAGGAAAATCATGAAAATTGGAAATATTCAGAAAGCATCTCGCAGAATAGCGAAAACTTAAGAAATTTGAGAAAATCAAATGGGAGAAAATAATCCTCATTCAGGTCAATGTCGACATTGTCAAGCCTATTAATGCACGCCCTCGAGCGATGAAAATCCAAATCAAATCAAAATCATGAAAATCAGAAGAAATCTAGAAAATAATGTGAAAACTAAGCTTGAAATAAGTTTGAAATGCATGCATGATGTGAGAAAAGAGGCATGAGAAAATATGCATTAAAATGGGTAACAAAATGTATAAAATGCAAGTATGAGTGAGATATGCAAATTTCCAAGGGCCTTTGTGCAAAAATTACATGTCCTTGAGTGAAGGCTGAGATTTTGGGGCTAAATCATCAAAAATGTTTAAGAAAATATATCTTATGCAATTTTAGGGAAGTTAGGGGTTAAATGTGTGAAACTGTGCATTTTTGGTAAAATCAAGATTCCTAGGGTTCAATCTGTAATTTTGTCAGCAAATCATGTGGTTAATGCAATTTTGAAGAAATTCCGGGTTAAATGTCCAAAATAGTGGACTCATGGATGAAAATATGAATTTCCAAGGATTGATTTGCAAATATGCCATAAAAATATGCATTCGGTGTAAATCTAGTGAAGTTTAGGGTTTAAAATGAAATTTTGTGCTCATTTGAGTAAAAAATTTAATCTACAGGGTTAGGTTTGCAATTGTACTAGAAAATCATGTATTCAGAACAATTTTAATGAAATTCAGGGTTTTTTGTGCAGTTTATGGACATAACATGAATGAAAACTAAATCAGAGGGTTTTGTGTCAAAATTTAAAGACTGTGAAATATTAAAGGAAATGTACAAGGATCAAACTGTAATTTTACAAAACAAATCATTATTAAAATGATTAAAAAACTAATGCAAGAGCTTAAATGCAAAGCATAAGGACCTGGTTGCAAGAAAGGAAAAGGAGAAGTTTTTTTAAAAGAAACTTTTATTTTTTATTTTTAATAAAGGATTGACAGTCGCTAGCGACGGAACCTCGCCATCAACAGCCATCTGGGATACCATTCACTACCTCCCCGATGCCTTATCTAGCATCCAAACACACTAGGAGCAAGAGGGAAGAAAGAGGGGAAGATCTAATGGCTTGGATTAGGCATTGAGCGGTCCTAGTCTCCTCCCCACCTCACTCACCAACGTCGCAACTCCGGCGACGGTGATGGAGAAGAAGAGGCCACTAGAGGCGCTGGAATGGAGGATTAAGGCTCTAGGAAGGCTGAGGGTGTGGAGAGGAGTATTTCCCACCATCCAAAGGCAAGAAATGTTGCATGAGCTCCCCTCCCGATCATGCCCAGCGACGATTACGACGACTGTGGCCGTGGGACACGATCAGGCTTCGATGCGAGGTCTTGGGAGCTTTGGTGTGTAGGGGGTGAGCTAGGGAACGTATCTTGAGGGTTAGAGAGGTCGTGCGAGGCGAGTGGCACCCAGTCGACCCCTTCCAAGGGTCGTCTTCTCTGGCGACCGCGAAGCTAAGTCTGACGGCTCTTCTCCAGCGACGTCCAGAGTGAGGGAGAGGCTTCCCGTGAGAAGGAGGAGCAAGAAGGGACTAGGGCCAACCCAACTACACACACTAGGGCACGAATCACTCACTGGATACGTGCCCCCACCTCCCTTGCTAGAGAATCGGGTCTAGCGACCTAGAAAACCTCTGATTCCAGCCAAGGAAGCTACCTGGCCTTACTGGAATCAACTCAAGAAGATTTAGAAGGTCCTAAGAACTGCAATTGAAAGAAATTGAAAGAAATTGAGTTGGGATTGAGGCTTACCTGAGCTGGTAGTGGAGGAGGTCGCCGAAGCTAGCCTGAACTCTGATTTTTTCCTCTCTAAGCTTCCTCTTGATCTGAGCATCATCTAGTGGCTTTGGTTGGAACAATTCTCCTTGGCTGCTCTCCTCTCAAAACTTTCAAGTTTTTTTCTCTCCTTTTTCCTCCTTTCTTTCTCCTGCAAATGGGAGGTATTTATAGGCTTGCAATGGCTTGGTAGTTTGTTATGGGTGGTTATGGTGGAGTAGAAAGTGGTTAGGGTTGTTATGGTGGAGTGGAAAGTGGTTAGGGTTGCTATAGGTTGTTAGAAGTTGTTATAGGTGGTTAGGTTGTTATGGTGGAGTGGAAAGTGGTTAGGGGTTCGTTATAGGTTGTTAGAAGTTGTTATAGGTGGTTAGAGGTTGTTATGTTGGAGTGAGAAGTGGTTAGGGTTGTAAGAGGTTGTTATAGGTTGTTAGGGTTTTGGATTAGGGTTTAGGGTTAGGTTTAGGGTTTAAGTTAGGGTTTAGGCTAGCTTAGGGTTTTGGATTAGGTTTTGAATTAGGTTTTGAATTAGGTTTAGGGTCATGGATTAGGTTTAAGGTTTTGGATTAGGGTTTTGAATTAGGTTTATGGTTTTGGATTAGGTTTTGGATTTCGTTTAGTGTTTTGGATTTGGTTTAGGGTTTTGGATTAGGTTTAGGTTAGTTTTAGGGTTTTTGATTTGGTTTTATGGATGAAATTAGGTTAGGATGTCATGTTGGTCGTGGCGAAAAGGAATTGAGAGCCCACCAACCAAGAGTGCATTCCACAGGAGACTACTTGCAAACCTGCAAAATTGGGGTGTCTACAGATGCACCTCCTTGAGCGAGTTGAAGGGACGAACGGAAATGAGACCGATGCTTAGGATTGACAAAGTCACCCTACTCGAAGCTGTAAGAAAGTGTTAGGTACTGGAAACATGCCACTTAGTCAGTGAATGCATCGAAAGTTATGACTTGCCACCGAGAACGCCACAGATGAAGCTGAAATCACGAAAACTGACAATAATGACGAATACTAACACTGAATATTAGTGTTAATGCTGAGGTGAATGCGGCTGTTGATGAATAATATGATGGTGCGTGATGAATGAATGACACATGTAGATTATGATGTATAGTACCAGATGAAGCATGTAGTACAGGATGACAAGCTGACGACCAATCAGCTCCTAAAGGACATGATTGGTTATCACACTTGTCAAAAAAAGAGCCGAACAAGACTCACAATGCTTGTCAATCGAAAAATGATTGGTTACGAAGGTCATCAGGGTAGTTCGGGCTACTAGCCTAGAAGAGGGAAGGAACAAGGCAAGTGGGGAATCCATCGGGCACCACGAGTATTGCCCTGGTAGTTCAGGATACCAGCCCAAAAGAAAAGAAGCATGGCCAGACGGAAACGACTTGCCAGCAGGAAATAATGATTAACGGACATCATCTGGGTAGTTCGGGATATTGGCCCAAAAGAGGGGCAACCTACATATTGCCCATTCGGACAGGGATCTAAGAGGAAGTTATGACAAGAAATGGGAGAAAAGGAATAGAACCTAGCCACTATCGGTGTGCAGACAGAGGTCGAGAAAAGCAAAGAGTGAACTCAGTCGTTGTTGGAGTACAGGCAATGGCTGGGAATCGCAAGGAGTGAACGAAGTCGTTGTTGGCCCACAAACAACGGCTGGGAACCACCAAGAGTGAACCAAGTCGCTATTGGTGCACATGCAGTGGCTATGAACCACCAAGAGTGAACCGAGTTGCTCCCAGTGTACAGGCAGCAGCTAGGAACTACCAAGAGTGAACTGAGTCGCTGTCGGTGTATATATAGTGCCTGGGAACTACCAAGAGTGAACCAAGTCACTGTTGGTGCACAGGAAACGGCTCAGAACCACCATGAGAGTGAACTGAGTCACTGCTGGTGCTCAGGCAATGGCTCGGAACCGCTAAGAGTGTGAACTGAGTCACTATTGGTGCTCATGCAACGACTCGAAATTGCCAAGAGAGAATCGAGTCGCTGTTGGTGTACAAGAAATGGCTCAGAACTGCCACGGGTGAATCGAGTCGCTACCAGTGTACAGGTAGTGGCTGGGAACCACCAAGAGTGAACCGAGTTGCTTTCGGTGTACAAGCAGTGGCTAGGAATCGCCAACAGTGAATGGAGTCACTGCCGATGTGTAGGCAGCGGCTGGGAATCGCCATAAGTGACCTGAGTCGCTATAGGTGAACAGGCAACAGTTGGGAACTACCAAGAGTGAACAGAGTCGCTACTAGTATACAGGCAACAGCTAGGAACCACCAAGAGAGAATCGATTCGCTACCGGTGTACAGGCAGCAGCTGAGAACCGCCAAGAGTGAACTAAGTCACTGTCGATGTACAAGCAACGGCTAGGAACTGCAAGAGTGAACTGAGTCACTACCGGTGCACAGGCAGCAGTTGGGAACCGCCAAGAGTGAACCAACTTGATGCTGGTGCAGAGGCAACGGCTGGGAACTACCAAGAGTGAACCGAGTCACTACTGGTGTACATGCAACGGCTAGGAACCACTAAGAGTGAACCGAGTCACTGTCGGTGCATAGGCAACGGTTCGGAACTGCCAAGAGAGTGAACCAAGTCACTGCCGATGCTCAGGCAACGGCTCGAAACTGGCAAGAGTGAATCTATTCGCTTCTAATGTACAGGCAATGGCTACGAACCACCAAGAGTGAACCGAGTCACTGCTGGTGTACAAGTAGTGGCTGGGAATTGCCAAGAGTGAATTGAGTCACTGACGGTGTAACGGTAGCGGCTGGGAGCCGCCAAGAGTGAACCGAGTCACTGTTGGTGTACAGGCAGCAGCTGGGAACCACCAAGAGTGACCCGAGTCGCTACTGGTGTACAAGCAGTAGTTGGGAACTGCCAAGAGTGAACTGAGTCGCTACTGGTGTACAAGCAGTAGTTGGGAACTGCCAAGAGTGAACCGAGTCGCTGCTAATGTACATGCAGTGGCTGGGAATCGCAAATGTGTTGTTGCCGGTGCACAGGTAGCGGCTGGGAACCGCCAATGTGAACCAAGTCACTGTCTGTGTATAGGCAATGACTGGGGACCGCCATGAGTGAAATGAGTCGCTGCCAGTGCACAAGTAGTGATTGGGAACTAGCAAGAGAGATTCGAGTTACTGCCGGTGTTCAAGCAACGGCTGGGAGCCGTCAGGAGTAAACTGAGCCACTGCTGGTGCATAGGTAGCGGCTAGGAACCGCCAAGTGTGAACTGAGTCACTGCCGGTGTACAAGCAATGGCTGGGAACCGCCAACAGTGAACCGAGTCGCTGCTAGTGCTTAGGCAATGGCTCGGAACTGACAAGAGTGAACTGAGTCACTACCGGTGCTCAGGCAACAGCTCAGAACTTCCAAGAGATAGAACCAAACCGCAGTTAGTGTACAGACAGAACGGCTTGGAGAGAACAAGAAACATGTCTTTGACTTCCTTCCTCTCGAACGAGAATCAAGGAGACAAGAAAAAAGCGTCTTTGAATTCTGCCCTTTCAGATAAGAATCAGGGAGACGAGGACTTCATCTGGTTAGAGAGAAGTTAAGGAAGATTATAATCCAGACTTCATCTAAAACTTGGAAGAAGAAGGAATCTAGACTCGTCCGACCAAGAAAGGCCAAACACAGGGGAAATGTAGGAACCTGTCAACTAAGATAAAGTCGATGACAAACTCCCAGGTAGGATGATAACAAAGGGGGAAGGAGATACGAAAAGGCAGCTGACATGCCCTTAGCATCAAGGAAAGACAATAAAAGTGTGAAGGCTGACAGATATTTGAACAAAAACAATATCCCTGAACTACCACAAATGTGTTGGAAGACAAGGATGCAGGGGTCCTAACCAATTGCCTCGCCAAAAGGGTTTGCTAGGGAGACCTTATTCACAAGTATTAGTGCACCCTGGATCATCGCCGCTATGTGGGATATCCGTTGAGACAGCTGTAGATTAGTTGTCTAAGACCAACACCGTCATGAATTCTGAGTGTTTATGACATGCCAATGATGCTCTAGATCAAATGCTTGACTTGCTGCAGTGTCCTGTTGTAGTTGTCATTTTGCAGGAACCATTATGTCATGAATGTCACTTCTTTATAAGAATGTGCACTTGACCATCTTTCCAAAGATAATTTGCACCAAACGTTCTCAAAACAGTCCTCCTTTCCACAAAGTAGCTTACATACCCCTAGATGAAGGCTCTAGTTTGGTGTTTTATCAAGCGCCTGTTATGGGACATTTGACCAATGAACAGCTGAAATGCTCCTAGTCGAAGACTATGGTTCAATTACATAGTAACCTGGTGTTTTGTCAGGCACATGATATGTGACTTTTGACCAAAGAGCAGCTGACATGCCCCTGGTATTGAACTGGCTGGACATCATTCGAGAGTATGGAGTCTTGGAAGCCAGACGGTAACTATAGATTCACCTTGAACTATTAAAGTAATTGAGACGGTCATTAGTCAAAGTGAGTGATGCATTCATCTAGTGACTGGAAATATATATACCCAACTACCATCTCGTATTGTACTTGGAAGACAGAAGGAATTGTGGCCATTTGACATAGGCCTTTGATTGAGATTGTAGATTGCCTTTGACTATTATGTCCAGGTCACATTCTACTCAACCATGGTGTTTTGATGGTTCTGTATTTAACCATGCTACCAAATGACATTGTCTTGATTGTATTTACGTCATTCTGGGTTGCTGCATGGATATCACGGTGATGCTGCTATCTCTGCTAATCATTTGATGTGTGGGTGGTCCTGATCAGAGAAAAACCTACTTGCCCTTAATGAACCAAGTAGTAGATTTTGTGAGCCCAGCTAGAAAGCAGCTGACATGCCACTAGCATAAAAGGTGAATGATGTTCAATGAAAACAAAAGTTAGATTAGGAGATACCAAGGCAAAACAGATGCATCTGGCATCGAGTCAGGCTACCCTGGGAAGTGTTGGGCACAACTCGAAGATGTAAAGACTTGAGGATTAGGTTGTGACTGTAGGAGCACTTTGAATCACCAAAGTTGTCAAGGTTGATTTTGGTTGAGTCCAGCGACACAATTGTTTACTGATTGGAGGCATGTATATTCATCCACTATCCTAATCTACACTTAGATGGCAAGATGAGATGTGATAAATCGTAGTCTATCTCAAGCTAGCATGTCAAGGCTATTCTCTGCTCAGCTGCTTATTGTGCTATGACTACAACTTGTACTTGGTTGTGTTAACCTCAGCAATTCTCCAAATAATGTTTACCACACCAGAACTACTGTAAGGGAGCTGCTATCATGCTATTGATTTTTCAAGTCCATGTAGCTTGTGCACTAACTGGTATCCTTGCTACATATGCTCTTTAACCAACGAGCAGCTGAAATGCCCCTGGCCAAAAACACTTGGCAAAAATCCCGTTGAACAAATCCATATGCACGCAAAGAGATTCATCCAAGCAAAATTGTGATGATTATTATTATAATGGTGGACCCTAATATTGTGAAGCAACAAGCTAATTGTTTGAGAGTGACCTTATTTAATCAAGAAATGCATGTCTTGTTGGCTACGTGTGATTTTAGTTGTTTGTTATCTACATTTATTACTTTGCTTGTTCACTGAGTTCATTATCTGGATCGCTTGCTCGTTTAGTTCAACTCTTTGTCTACCCTCAGTTAGGCTGGGAAGTTGTATGCTTGTTAAAGGAGGATGACACCTTCGACTTAGTTGACACTATAAAGATTCGCAGGCCATAGGTGGCTCTTGATGGATAGTGGTGGCACTTAAACTCACTGTAAGGTAGTGTAATGGACCTGGCTCCATGCCAATCTCTTGAATGACCTACACCTGTTTTTTTTTTTTTAATATTACTGATTTCTCTTTTCCTCCCTCATAGACGTGCAGTTTCACTTTAACATTGACTTGGAGGTAATAGGCGCCTGATCTATTTAGGAGGCCTTTATTGCAAGAGGGTGGGTCAGTCCCTCAATGGTGTGATTTTACTGAGCGCATACTCCAACTCCTCTCCAAGGTACAGTAAGTGTAGAGGTACAACGCACGCCTCTCACTCTTGGACTGACTTCTGTCTTTGCCTTCTGTCTTCTCTATTCTTTTATGCCATTGCGAATGTATGTTTTCTTTTCTGGCTCACACCCTCAGGCACCCCTAACATTTTATCTCCATCTTGGAGGTGTAGGATCCTTACGAAGTTTGGACATTTCATCTGGCTTTGATGTTTGGTGGCTCCCTTGCTAACTTGGTTGTCTAAGTAGTGACAACTGAGGAGGGATAATCCATTCTGACATAAGTGAGCTTTTCCAATTTTCATCATCGGGCAGAATGTTATTGACAAGCAAACTATTATTTTCATGTTGTTCTTAATGTTTTTCTTTTTTCTTCTTTTTTGTGTTTGTTTTTCTTTATTTTCAACTTTTGTGCTATTTTCCTATATTTTGTGTTTTGATATATGGTGATGCAAAAAGAAAATACAAAGGAAACAAAGGAAGAGGATACAACTCCAGTCCTTGTTGCTGTTGTTTTGTCTATGCCGTTGGGGTTCGTAGTAACTCCTAGCTGTGCCACTGGAAACTGGAATCAAGGCAATTATAACCGAAGCTATCAAAATCGTTATTGAAATTGAGATTGTCACTGTGAATGTTGAATGTGCTGGTGACAAAGACAGTATCTGTTGTTGGAGTTGATATCTGCTGTGACGACTGTCTCCTACCTGATCTAGGGTACTTGCATGTGCTGGGTTAGATTGATGCATGGCAAACTGACAAACTTTTGGCTAGGCCCCTCGTGGAGGAACAAGAACAAGAGCGGCACATGTGTGTCACCAGACAGAAACTGAGAGAAAACAAGACGGCAAACTAGGCTGATGAGGCCCACTGGATTCCCAAGGGAAAAAATGGGAGAAAGAGGATAAACCTCTGAAGTTCCAGCATCCTCGGAGCTTGCTGGCATAGACATGGTATGGTCGGCTATTCTAGGGTGTGCTCATGCATGTGCTGGTGTGGGTGCAGGTGTATGTGTGTGTTGCCTCCTGTAGGTTGATGACAATGTCTCCATTGTCAATCAAATCATGGACAGCATTCTAGAGAGTAAAACACTTGTTTGTTGAATGTCCATAGGCGTGATGGAATTGGCAGAAAAAATTCTTCTTACACCACCTCGGAAGCAGGTTCAGTGGTGGACGAACCTCTGGTAGCTGCAAGAACGGGGCAACTTTAGAAATGATGTCACTCAACGACTTTTCAAGTGGAGTTAAGTTGCTTTCCCTACGGTGGGGTCACTTTTGGCATTGTTGTTGCCCTTGCTGAACTAACACAACATGATGTGTCGACTAAACAGTGGTGTGTGGGTGTGTAATGCATGCAGAACTAGATGTCAGTGAGGGTATAGACATAGATGTGGGTGCTACATCTTGCATGCCAACAACAAAAGTCCCTCTGTCGATCAAAGTCTGAACACCATCTAACAGAGTGTGGCAATTATCAATCGAGTGCCCCGGGGCTAAGTGATAATCATAGTATATGTTCGCATCGTTCCACTGAGGAAGTGGAGTTGGTGAGGGACGTGGTTCTGGGAGTCTCAGAAGCGACACAACTCGAGGAAAGATAGTGCTCAGCGACTCACCCAATGGAGTGTAGTCACTTTCAACATGACAGCCTCATTTTTCCTTAGGCTGCTGTCCAGGCCGAGCCAGTGCGACGAGATGCACTAGCTTGATAGTTGAAAGTGTGCACTTAGTATGTAGTGATGACCAACGTGCTAGGACCTGATCTTGATGCTGAGGTGGGTTGTGACTATGTTGTGTTGTGTGTAGGGTTGAGCATGTGAGAAACAGTTGTGGCACTGGTATGTCACCAGGCGACGGACTCGAGAAATGTTGTATTCTCGCACAACTAATGGGTTAGTCCTTAAGTGACTGTGATGCATGTTGTGACAAGTGTAGTTGTGGTGTAGGAGGCAAAGAAAATGCCCTCATTTTCTGGAGTGGTGTGAAGCTAGGGCAATGATATAGGCGATGGTGTAGTGGGGTGAGTCTACAATGCTATAGTGCTCTTCACTGGAATCTCAGGGGTCGAAAAAGGATACTTAACAGGATCAAGAGGATTGTGCTCAAGCCTCCGGGCCAATGTTCTCAAGCTTTGAGCTTGCATGGCCGAAGACCCATCAAAGGATAGGTCAGAAGGTGAGAATGGAACAGGAGTGGTCCCTACAATAGATGCAACTGCAGTTGGTTGAACTCCTGAAACAGGAGGGCCGAGAAGTGGGATGCACCTGGCAAAACTTCTGGGACCCATGTGGTAGCCACCGTAATCAACTCAGTGACGGGCCCTAAAAAAGCTTGTGTCTGCCGCTATCTTGGGAAAGGAGGTAGAGATCCTCCATGATTCCCAAATCGAGACACACGGTGGGAAGAAGAAGCACCCAACGTAGGAGAAGGAGGATCTGAATGCGGGACCCCCTTCAAAATAATAACCCGAGGATTGCGGGTCTGTGGGGCCATGGCTAGCCGTAAGTGAAGTGAAATGAGTTGCGGCAAATGACAAACGCACGAGCTCTAAGACGAACTACTGTCAAAAGTGACCAATAGCTCTGGAAAAGGCAAGAGAAAACAACCACGGGAGGCCACCCGCAACGGAGACACCTGAGCTCCTAGCTGAGGACCTCGCAACAAGCTACCTGAGAACATAGGCAAGAGAAATAGGCATCAAAACCTAAACAATGACACAAAGACAAATGTGAGTTATTAAAGTGGTATGCAATGACATACAATGCAGATGAATGTCCTAAAATGCACTTTCTCACCATGCATGTCCCACATTGGGTTGACAACACGGGACGCACTCATGGTTTTAGGTTTTGACTCTGGTCAGAAAAGTAAGGTTCCCGTTCTGAATCTTGGCCAAAGCGTAGGCAGTGAACGGGTGGTGCGTTGGTGGCCTCATCTCCTGTAGTAGCATGGAGTTGTACCCTTTACTAACACGACATGACCCTGGACAAGGGGGGACAAACTAGCAACACGTCCTACGCCAAAGCTATAGAATGGGCTACCATAATTGTCCTTCGCAAACTATAGGTGGACTCAGAGGAGAAGATGCATGATTTCTAAAATGATCAATCATGCAATATGCTTTTGTGTCTTTTACTTATGTTTTATTAAGCCAAGGGGATTGTGAGCATTTGTCTCTAGTTGTGCCTTATTATTTGTTTGTCTGAGTTTGTGTATTTTATTTCAACTAGATAGGGAGGCAAACATGTCTCTACTCTCCTGATCATGGCAAATACAAAAAAGGGAAGAAAACACACAATCATGACATCCAAACACTCAACCAACAAGCAAAAGGCATGAGCATGGTATGTGCTACTGTAGTGCTCTCAGGTAAGTGAAAAAAAGCAAGCATCATAACCATGGGCATGAATCAGGTCATGTGCATGTGTTGTGGCATGCCAATTGTGTAAAAAGATGCAAAAAGTCATGTATAGTCAAATATGTACAAACAAGCAAATAAACACAAAGTATACAGATCAATGAAAAGCAAGCAAGAAAACCAAAACAAAAGCCAAAATCTGGTTATCCCTAGTAGAGTCGCCAATCCCTGTGACCATGCCGGTAGAACCCTACACGACTCCAAGGTGCATGGAAACACACGAGGAGTCCCGATATGGTCACGGCGAAGATGGTGAATTTGAAGAAGAAGAATGGACTTGGAAACACCAAAGAAAGATAAGAAAAGGATAAGGAAAAGGAGTCGCCACTTAATCATTGAATGGAAAGATGAGGAAAACCTAACACAAAGGAAAACCGAAAGAAATCAAGGCGAAGAAAACATATGTTTGCTTCGTGCCTAATGGATGCAACACTTGGCCATTGCGGGCCAGAGAAAGGGTAAGGATTCTTGTCACACATGAGAAAGGAGTTAGGCACCAGCATACGCCCGAAGAATTCGATCTTTCTAGGTTTCTTGCTTGCTAATGATCAAGTGTGTGTATGCTTGTTTATCCGAATGCACATGCCTAAGATGAATGCGAAAATATGCCAAATCAAAGAAATGAATAAAAGGAAAAGAAATAATAAGGAAAATAATTTGAGGGAGAATGTAGGCATTAACAGTGCCACGTTACTGTACGCCCATAGGTGATGAGGAAAATCGTGAAAATCGAAAATATTCGAAAAGCATCTCTCAAAACAGTAGAAACTTAAGAAATCTGAGAAAATCAAATGAGAGAAAATAATCCTCATTCGGGTCAATGTCGGCATTGTCAAGGTTGTTAATGTACGCCCTCAAGTAATGAAAATCCAAATCAAATCAAAATCAAGAAAATCAGAAGAAATCCAAAAAATAATGTGAAAACTAAGCTTGAAATAAGTTTGAAATGCGTGCATGATGTAAGAAAGTAGGCATGAGAAAATATGCATGAAAAGGAGTAACAAAATGTACAAAATGCATGTATGAGTGAAATATGTAAATTTCTAGGGGCCTTTGTGCAAAAATTACATCGTCCTGAGTGAAGGCTGAGATTCTAGGGCTAAATCAGCAAAAAATATTTAAGAAACATATCTTATGCAATTTTGGGGAAGTTAAGGGTTAAATGTGCAAAACTGTGCATTTTTGGTAAAATCAGGATTCCTAGGGTTCAATCTGTAATTTTGTCAGCAAATCATGTGGTTAATGCAATTTTGAAGAAATTCCTGGTTAATGTCCAAAATAGTGGACTCATGAATGAAAATATGAATTTCCAAGGATTGATTTGCAAATATGCCATAAAAACATGCATTCGGTGTAAATCTAGTGAAGTTTAGAGTTTAAAATGAAATTTTGTTCTCATTTGAGTAAAAAATTGAATCTACAAGGTTAGGTTTGCTATTGTACCAGAAAATCATGTATTCAGAACAATTTTAATGAAATTCAAGGTTTTTTGTGCAATTTATGGACTTATTATGAATGAAAACTAAATCAGAGGGTTTTGTGTCAAAATTTAAAGACTGTGAAATATTAAAGGAAATGTACAAGTATCAAACTACAATTTTACAAAACAAATCATTATTAAAATGATTAAAAAACTAATGCAAGGGCTTAAATGCAAAGCATAAGGACCTGGTTGCAAGAAAGGAAAAGGAGAAGATGTTTTTTTAAAAGAAACTTTTTTTTTTTAAATAAAGGATCGACGGCTGTCGGCGGTGGAACCTCGCCGTCGACGGCCATCTGGTATACCATTCAAGGCCTCCCTAATGCCTTATCTGGCATCCAAACACACTAAGAGCAAGAGGGAAGAAAGAGGGGAAGATCCAATGGCTTTGATCAGGTGTTGAGCTGTCCCAATCTCCTCCCCACCTCCCTTGCCATCGTCGTGACTCCAACGACAGTAACAGAGAAGAAGAGGCCACTGGAGGCACTGGAACGGCGGACCAAGGCTCCATGAAGGCTGAGGGCGCGTTGAGGAGCATTTCCGACCATCCAAAGGCAAGAAAAGTTGCATGAGCTCCCCTCCCGATCATGCCCTGAGACGATTTCGATGACGGTGGCTGCGAGATGTGATTGGGCTTCGATGCGAGGTCTTAGGGGCTCTGGTGTGCAGGGGGAGAGCTGGGGAGTGTATCCCGAGGGTCGGAGAGGTCTTGCGTGGTGGGAGGCCCCTAGTCGACCCCTTATAGGGGTCGTCTTCTTCGACGACAATGAAGCTACATCCAGCGGCTCTTCTCTAGTGGTGTCCAAAGTGAGGGAGAGGCTTCTAGGGTGGAGGAGGAGCAAGAAGGGACTAGGTCCAACCAAATTACACACACCAAGGCATGAATCACTCACTGGATTCATGCCCCCACCTCCCTACCGAAGAATCGGGTTCGACGACCCAAAAAATCTCTGATTCGAGCCAAGGAAGCTACCTAGCCTTACTGGAATCAACTAAGGAAGTTTGAGGAGGTCCTAACGAACTAAAATTGAAAGATTTGGAGCTAAGATCGAGGTTTACCTGAGCTAGCAGTGGAGGAGGTCGCCAGAGCTTGCCGAAGGGGTGGCCAAAGTTGGCCTGAACTATGATTTTCTCCTCTGAGCTTCCTCTGGTTGCTCCGGTTGGAACAATTCTCCTTGGTTGCTCCCCTCTCAAATTTTCTCAATTCTTTTCTCTCCTTTTTCACCCTTCTTTCTCTTGCAAATGAGAGGTCTTTATAGGCTTGCAATGGTAGGGTAGTTTGTTATTGGTTGTTATGGATGGTTATGGTGAAGTAGAAAGTGGTTAGGGTTGTTATGGTGGAGTGGGAAGTGGTTAGGGTTGTTATAGGTTGTTAGAAGTTATTATAGATGGTTAAGTTGTTATGGTGGAGTGGGAAGTGGTTAGGGGTTTGTTATAGGTTGTTAAAAGTTGTTATAGGTGTTTAGAGGTTGTTATGTTGGAGTAGGAAGTAGTTAGGGTTGTTATAGGTTGTTAGGGTTTTAGATTAGGGTTTAGGGTTAGGTTTTGGATTTAAGTTAGGGTTTAGGCTAGCTTAGGGTTTTTGATTAGGTTTTGAATTAGGTTTAGGGTCTTGGATTAGGTTTAGGGTTGTGGATTATGGTTTTTAAATAGGTTTAGGGTTTTGGATTATGTTTATGGTTTTGGATTAGGTTTTGGTTAGTTTTAGGGTTTTTGATTAGGTTTTGTGGATGAAATTTGGTTAGGATGTCAAATTGGTCTTGGGGAAAAGGTATTGAAAGCCTACCAACCAAATGTCCATTTCGGAAGAGGCTACCTGCAAACCTGCAAAATTGGGGTGTCTACACCAAGTAAAAGATTTTGATGATTTTGTGTGCAAGTATTGATATAAGAAAATGAAAGAGGCCATATCTACACTTTAATATGGAGCAATAGCAAAGTGCATCGTTCATGCAACTCATATGTCCTCACCTAAGGATACGATGGTTGGGTCTTCATTTGTAATCTTGGGATCTCAACATAGGATTGAGTCCCTCCACGAATTTCATGGCTCTGTTCTTCTCAGAAACCACAACCTAAGAGAACTGCTCCAACTGAAGGAAGGATGACTCATACTCAGCCATAGTCTAGCTCCCCCTGCTTGAGGTTCCAGAATTCTTTGTCCAGCTTATCATTCTCGTACTCAAGGAAAAACCTCTCATAAAACACCTCTCGGAATTCGTCCCGAGAAATCATCAATAGGTCTGCATACGGAAACGTGGAGTGGCACATGGTCCTCCACCACTTATCTGCAGCACCCTTGAGATGAAATGCTGCGATCCAGACCCACTTCTCTACTAGACACTTGATCCCCTCTAGGATCTTCTCCACCTCAAGGAACCAAGCCTCACACTCCTCTAGTGTGCTGCGCCCATCAAAAGTCGGTGCACCAAGTTGTGGAATTACTTAATCCACAGGTCTTCCTTCGCCTAATCCCTACTACTGTTGCCAAAGAACTGGGCGAAACCCTACATCATCTCACCAAACTCTTGTCTCATACCTCTCCATGCATTGCCCTCTCCTGTCTCAGAGTCAAGCACAGGGGCCTTGCCACGGCTGCAGCCTCGGTGAGACATCTTCCTGCCAACACAACAAAAACACAACCAAATTTCAAGTACACGACTCTCTATTTTGCAGTCCTAGGGAGCCACTAGACCAGACATCACCATGCCGATGAACTAGGTGTAACCTTAGCTCTGAGACTACTCTGTAACACCCCGATCCCAGGCACGTTACCAAGATCACAATATCATAAGCAAAATTACACTAATAATTAAATAACTATAACTAAGGCTCACATCCAGGAAATGATGTGTGGCTAGAAGCTTCTACCCCAGCACCGTAACTCGAC
Source organism: Posidonia australis (assembly GCA_024699735.1). NCBI lineage: Eukaryota > Viridiplantae > Streptophyta > Magnoliopsida > Alismatales > Posidoniaceae > Posidonia > Posidonia australis. The sequence continues at coordinate 24,405 of JAMKQA010011683.1, forward strand.
TACACCAGACTTGCACCTGAAAACCAACCAAAACACGCGTGAGTGACATCTAAGTCACCCAGTACGTGCCCCAAACACACACACAACATAATCCAGCAAAGCACTTAAAATACAACTTTAATTTAAAAAACTTGGTTTTCTTTTGAAAATCCGTTTTAAACCGTCATTCCCTTTTCCTTAGAAATCACATGGGAATCTGTTCCCAAAATTATACTCTTTTTAAATCCCACATTTCGTTTTCTTTTAAAAACATTTGGAAATTCATTTCCTAAACCATATTCTTTTCCAAAACTCATCAGTTCTTCCTTTTATACTTTATCTAAACCTTTCTCATATTCTAGGGAATTCACATACTTGACTAGGTCCAGCCTAAAACACAATGCCTCATAGGTCTCAAAACCAAAATCATAAAAACTAGCTAGTAACTGGTTAAAACATAGTTCTTATTTGATTCTAGGATTTTAGGACTATTCATAAGTCCAATCCTAATCAAACCACATTTCTTTCATTTCACAAAACCACACACGTTTCTTATTCATTTCCACTTCTCTTTATTGATGTTACCTTGATTAGGGATAACTAGGCACACAAGTAGTAGGTGAGGACACCAATTCCCTACTTTCTTGCACTACCGTGGTGAATTTCCCCATACGGGAGGACACCACCCCAACCCACTGGCCTCAATTTCTATTCATATATGCATGGGGATACATCTTTATCTAACGTCCCATTGAACGTCAGCAACATTGGTAACCACGGTCTTGTCTGACAATTGATGTTTGACAATTTGTTGGCACCATCCACTCGTGGCCCCATGTTGGCAACCACGGTCGTATCTGACAATTGGTTTCTTTGAAGTGTCATTCTTGTACCACATGGTCGACACCAACCCTCATGATTCCACAACACATTATTAGTGTCTTATTTTCAAAACTCTTTAAGTTTTCCTTTTCAAAGCTATTTTCATTTCATTCTTTTTGTTGCAGGAATCTTTTCCATACAACATATGACCCTCTACTGGGATCCCAATTAAAATTCATTTAAAACCATGCTTTAAAAATCATAAATTGGGTCTCATGCCCAAAAGCCACATATTTAATCACTTTATATTCATTCTTAAGGCTTTAAACCCAAAACCATTTCCAAATACACTTATTTGGATTCCATATTCCTCCATGACATTTAAATGGAGAAAACATCATTAACACATGCTCATTGTCCAATTAAAACCTTTTATTTCCTGTTTATGTTCACATTTATATATATCAAGGCCAGGGTAGAATCAACAGACCAAAAATAAAACTCGGTATACAAAAATCCCTGGTTCGGTATACTGAAACTCCCTATTTTTGTCGATCGAGTGATTTTAGTCTACCGAAACCACATATCCTAGCCTAATATGATAAGAATTCGATATGCTGAACCCTGTTTGGCATGCCAAATTGCCTGCGACCAGGGCACCTCCCCTGTTTTAGCCCACATGTTTCGCTAGAACTGGGAGCCTTCAACGGACCCCCCAAACAAGCATCATAAAACACCAATAAATCATGGAGTGTAGACCCATAAGTTTACTTCAAAACCAATCAAACCAATCATCAATCCTATCATTATGCAATTTATAAAAAATCATAAAGGGGTGAAGCTTGTTTTGAGTTACTGTGGCTTACATCCCTAAATCCCGTATAACCTTAGAAATTTTCATCTTAACCGCATGATATCTACATATTCATGCCATTTTTCATATTCTCATCAATTCTACCATTTCCTACTATTTTACGTGCATTTATTCTCATTTTCATGCATTTAACATATCTTGTTATAAGAAGAGAACAGAGGAGGAGGGGCTGTGTACCTTTAGGTGGCACTCCGGTGACCTCCCCGCACTCCCAAATCACATACAGGTGCATAGAAAGCTAACCAAATCCTCACAATCACAATAAACAATAGATTATTCATTAATAAACCATTTATTCAATATTACAATTAATTACATGGTTTACAATTAAAATGGATAATCAGGCCCAGGTGTCACATGCTACCCCCCATAATTGAATTTCATCCTCAAAATTCAGCTTTACTAAAACAAGTAGGGGTATTGTCTCTGGATGTCATCCTCACGCTCTCAGGTAGCTTTTCTATTCCATGGTGTTGCCACTAAACTAACACCAATGGAATTACTTTATTCATGAGGACTTGCTCTTTTCTGTCTAGTATCTGAATTGCATTCTCAACCATAAACAAGTCCTCCTGTAGCTCTTCTGGCTACACTAGTATTACCTTGGACGTATTGGCCAAACACTTCCTCAACATAGATACATGGAAGGTGTTGTGTACACCAACCAACTCTAGAGGCAAATCTAGTTTGTAAGCCACCTCACCAAATCTCTTCATAATCTGGTACGGTCCGATGTATCTTGGGCTCAACTTGCCTCTCTTACCGAACCACATCACACCCTTGGTTGGTGACACCATCAAGAAAGTGAAGTCTCCTACTTCGAATTCCAGAGGTCTCCACCTCCTATTAGCATAGCTCTTTCACTAACTCTGGGCAGACAATAGCCACTTCCTGATCAGATCCACCTTTCCCTCGTACTGTTGTATGATCTTGGGGCCAACTAAATGTCTCTCATCCATCTCACTCCAACAAGTGGGTGTCCCGTAGGGTCTACCATACAATGCCTCTTATGGTGCCATACGACTACTGGCATGGTAACTGTTGTTGTATGCAAACTCAAATAAAGGTAAGTGTTCCTCCCAGCTACCACCAAAGTAGAAGGCACAGGCCCTCAGTATGTTCTCTAATGTCAGGATGGTCCTCTCTGTCTGACCATCCATCTAGGGGTGGAAGGCTATACTAAAGTTCAGTACCATGCCAAAAGCCTCCTACAAAGCTCCCTAGAACCTCGATGTAAACCTCGAGTCTCTGTCAGACACAATAGACATTGGGACACCATACAATCTCACAATCTCAGCCACATACAGCTCTGCCAGCTTTGCCAAAGGAAGATTCACCCTCATTGGTAAGAAATCTGCCGATTTTGTACGGCGATCCACTATCACCCAAACTTTATCATTCTTTCTTCGGGTTAGTGGAAAACCCATCACAAAATTCATCGACACATTTTCCCATTTCTACATTGGAACGTTTAGAGGCTACAAAGTCCCTTTGGGCTTCTGGTGCTCTATTTTCACTATCTGGAAGGTTGTACACTTCGCCACATACTCGACAACTTCCCTTTTCATCCCTAGTCACCAAAAATTCCTCTTCAGGTCTTTATACATCTTAGTACTTCTTTGATGAATAGTGTATCTAGAGCGGTGACCTTCATCCAGTAGACTATTCTTGAGTTCCTCTATTTGAGGCACATACAATCTCAGATCGTACCTCAGTCCACCATCTACCTGGACAGAAAAGTGAGGGGCATTACACTCTTCTAGCTTCCTCTAGATGTCTAACACAATGGAATCATATTGCTGAACTGTGACAATTGCCTCAATTATCCTCGGACGAATAGACAAATTGGCCAACGCCACTCTAGCAGTTCCCTGAGATTGTCTTTGAGGCCTACACTCCATTAGTCCCTCTAACAGTTTCCATTCACAAATCATCAGGCTAGCCATGACATGAGTGTGTCTACTCAGAGCATCTACAACCACATTTTCTTTCCCTAGGTCGTACGACAAACTTAAATCATGATCCTTGATGTACTCCACCCAGTGCCTCTATCTCAGGTTCAAATCCTTCTGAGTAAAGATGTACTTTAGACTCTTATGATCTGTGTACTTGGCAAACTGCTCGCCATACAAATAATGCCTCCAAATATTCAAGGCGAACACAATAGTTGCCATCTCTAAATCATTGGGGGGATAATTTTTCTCGTGGTCCTTCAACTGGCGCAAGGCATACACCACCACCCTACCATGCTGCATCAACACACACCCCAAATCGGTACCACAGACATCACTGTAGACTGTGAAACCACCACTCCTAGAGGGCAGAGTCAAAACTAGGGCTGATACCAGATGAGCCTTCAACTTATTGAATCTCTCCTCGCACTACCAATCCCAAGCAACATGCACTTCCTTTCTGGTCAGTCTAGTCAATGGTGCAGCAATCTTGGAGAAATCTAGGATAAAACTCCTATAATATCCTACTAGGCCAAGAAAACTTCTAATCTCAATTACTATCTTCAGTTTGGCACAACTACTCACAACCTCCACTTTGGCTAGATCTACCTTAATGCCTTCTCCTGAAATGATATGACCAAGGCAAGACAACTCCTCCAGCCAAAACTTGCACTTGGAGAACTTAGCATAAAGCTGATGCTGCCTCAGCATCTCCAGTACGATCCTTAGATGCCTCCGGTGGGTCTGAAATCGGGAGAATACACTAGAACGTCATCCATAAAGATGACCACAAACTGATCCAAATAGGACCTAAACACCCTATTCATCTTGTCCATACGAAGCAGCAGGCGGATTCGTCAACCTGAATGGCATAACCAAAAATTCAAAATGCCCATATTGGATGCAAATGGCTGTCTTCTACACATCTGGCTCACTGATCCTCAACTGATGGTATCTAGATCTGAAGTCTATCTAGAAAAACACTAATGGTCCCTGCAACTGGTCGAATAAATCGTCAATCCTGGGTAGTGGATACTTGTTCTTTACCGTGATCTGGTTCAACATCTGGTAGTCTATACAAAGCCGAAGTGAACTGTCCTTCTTCTTAACAAATAGAATCGGTGCTCCCCAAAGTGAAACACTGGGAAAAATGAATCCCTTGTCCATTAGTTCCTGCAGTTGATTCTGGAGTTCTCTCAATTCAACAGGTGCCATCCTATATGGAGCGTTGGAAATAGGGCCTGATCCCGACACCAAATCAATCACAAACTCCACTTCCCTGTGCAATGGCATACTAGGCAATTCCTCTAGAAAAACATCAGGATATTCCCATACCACCAGCAAGTCCTAAATCATAATCATAGGCGAAATTGAAACTGTCACACGGGCTAAATAGCCCACACTACCTCTTGCTAGATGATGATAGGCCTTGATAGCAGAAATCACTTTTCTAGGTTCACCGAGTCTGGTGCCTTGTACCACACGCCAACCTTGGCCTGGACACTTTGCCAGATCTCTTCTCTTGGCACAATCTATCAATACTGAATGTTGTGCCAACCAGTCCATTCCCAAGATAACATTATAATCCTGCATATCCATCAAAATCAAATAGACCTGAAAATTCCTATCCCCCAACTGTACATCAACTGGTCTTAAATATCTCTACGCTAGACTGTGTTCTCCCAATGGAGTGACTACATCCAGGTGGAATGCCAATCTAGCTGGCCAAATCTCGATCTTAGAAGCAAATGACTTGGAGACAAAAGAAAATGAACTCCCAGAGTCGAACAAGACTCAGACCATCCGATCAGCCACAAGAAAAGATCATATCATCAACACACCATAACCATAATCATAATCATAATAAAAGATAGTGTTGATCACAGATAGGATCCATTATTACAAGACAAGATATAACTCATACAGCCGTACTAGTTCTCACCTTCTACCACATCTCCGGATGGACCAGCATTTGGGGCAGCAATGGAAAACACTCTCCCCTTGGTAGGCTACATGGTGCAACTCTTGTTGGCTTTGGCTGATTAGGAAAGTCCTTCTGATAGTGCCTGAACTTCCTACAGTTGTAGCATACTACACTGTCGAAGCTCCTTTTCCTGTGCAAACACTGTGCCGCTACATACCCCTTCTTCCCACAGACGTGGCATGGTCCCATCTTCGAGCCACTACTAGATCTCGCATGGCTGAAACCCACACTCTCTTCCCTACCAGATGTAGGCCGCTCCATCCGCTTCTTCCTAGAGCTACCAAAACTCCTAGAACTTGGCGCTCCAGTCACTAACAGTCATGAAATAGAGGGTCAGGAGACAGAAGTTCGAGAGACAGCCTTTCTCCCCTTTTCCGTCTTAGGATACTCTTCTTGGAACAGCCTACGATCGTCCTCATAGTGGCATGCAAGCTCAACAGCATCTGCTAAACTCTGGCATCTGAAGCCAATAACTCTAGATCTCAGTACATGATTGAATCCCTCCATGAATTTTTTAGCTCTGTTCATCTCGGAAACTACAACCTGAGAAAACTACTCCAACCAAAGGAAGAACGACTCATACTCAGCCATAGTCTAGCTCCCCTGCTTTAGGTTCCAAAATTCTCTATCCAGCTTATCCCTCTCGTGCTAGGTGAAAAACCACTCATAAAACACCTCTCGGAAATCGTCCCAAGAAATCATCAGCAGGTCCACGTTTGGAAACTTGGTGCGGTGCACCGTCCTCCGTTACTAATCCACAGCATCCTTGAACTGAAATGCTACGATCCGGGTCCACTTCTCCACTAGACACTTGATCCCCTATAGTATCTTCTCCACCACTAGGAACCAAGCCTCACACTCCTCTAGGGTGCCGCGCCCATCAAAAGTCAGCACGCCAAGCTGGCGGAATTGCTTAATCCACGGGTCTTCCTTTGCCTCATCCCTGCTACTACTGCCATAGGACTGGGCGAAATCTTGCATCATCTCACTAAACTCTTGTCTCATACCTCTCCATGCACTACCCTCTCCTGTCTCGGAGTCGGGCACATGGGCCTTGCCACAGTTGTAGCCTCGGTGAGACATCTTTCTACCAGCACAACAAAAACACAACAACCAAAAACTCAAGTGCACAACTCTCTGTTATGCAATCCTAGGGAGCCACTAGACTAGACGTCACCAAGCGGGTGCACTAGGTGTAACCTTAGCTCTGATACTAGTTTGAAACGCCCCGATCCAGGCAAGCTACCAAGATCATAGTATCATAAGAAAAATTACAGTAATTACAACAATATTTAAATAACTATAACTAAGGCTCACCTCGAGGAAACGATGTGCTGCTAGAAACTCCGACTACGTCATCGGAACTCGACTGCACTCGACGTACACCTGAAAACCAACCAAAGTACGCGTGAATGACATCTAAGTCACTCACTACACGTCCCAAACACACACACAACAAAATCCAGCAAAAGCACTAAAAATACAACTTTAATTTTTATAACTTGGTTTTCTTTTGAAAATTTGTTTTAAAACATCATTCCCTTTTCCTTAGAAATCACATGGGAATCTGTTCCCAAAATTATACTCTTTTCAAGTCCCACATTTCCTTTTCTTTTGAAAACATTTGGAAATTCATTTCCTAAACCATATTCTTTTCCAAAACTCATCAGTTATTCCTTTTATACTTTTTCTAAACCTTTCTCATATTCTGGGGAATTCACATATTTGACCAGGTCCAGCCTAAAACACAATGCCTCATAGGACTCAAAACCAAAATCATATGGCTAGTAACTAGTTAAAACACAGTTCTTATTTGATTCTAGGATTTTAGGACTATTTATAAGTCCAACCCTTGCCAAACCATATTTCTTTCATTTCACAAAATTACACACTTTTCTTATTCATATCCACTTTTTTTATTGATGTTATCTTGATTAGGGGTAATCAGACACAAGCAGTAAGTGAGGACACTATTTCCCCTACCTTCCTGCACTACCGTGGTGAAATTCCCCATGTAGGAGGACATTGCTACGGCCCACTGGCCTTAATTTCGATTCATATATGCACGAGGATACGTCTTTATCTGATGTCCCATCGGTGACCCGAACAACTAGGTTCAATAACCTAGGCTCAACTTACACTATCACAAACATTGGTGACCATAGTCGTGTCTGACAATTGATGTTTTACAATTTGTCAACACCATCCACTCATGGCCTCACGTTGGCAACCACGGTCGTATTTGAAAATTGGTTTCTTTGGAGTGTCATTCTCCTAGCACATTGCCGACACCAACCCTCGTGATTCCACAACACATTACTAGTGTCTTATTTTCAAAACTCTTTAAGCTTTCCATTTCAAAACCATTTTCATTTCATTCTTTTCGTTCTAGGAATATTTTCCATGCAACATATGACACTTTATTGGGGTCCCAATTCAAATTCATTTAAACCCATGCTTTAAAAATCATAAATTGGGTGTCATGCCCAAAAACAACACATTTAATCACTTTATATTCATTCTTAGGGCTTTAAGCCCAAAACCATTCCCAAATACACTTATTTGGATTCCATATTCCTCTATGACATTTACATGGGGAAAACACCATTAACACATGCTCATTGTCCATTTAAAACCTTTTATTTCCCTTCTATATTCACATTTATATATATCACGACCAGGGCAAAATCGGTAGACCAAAACTAGGTATCTTGGCCTAATCTGACAGGAATTCGGTTTGCCGAACCCAGTTCAGCATGCTGAATTGCCCATGACTTGTCCACCTCCCCTGTTTCAGTCCACACATTTCGCTATAACTGGGAGCATCCGATGGACCCCCCAAGCAAGCATCATAAAACACCAATAAATCATAGTGTGTAGACCCTTAAGTTTACTTCAAAACCCCCCAAACCATTCATCAATCCATTCACTATGCAATTCATATAAAAATCATAAAAGGGTGAAGCTCGTTTTGAGTTACTGTGGCTTACATCCCTAAATCCTGTATAACCTAACAAATTTTCATCCTAACTGCATGATATCAACATATTCATGCTATTTATCATATTCTCATCCATTCTACTATTTTTATACGATTTTACATGCACTTATTCTCATTTTCATGCATTTAACATATCATGTTATAAGAAGAGAACGGTGGAGAAGGAGGGGTCGCGTACCTTTAGGTGGCAATCCGGTGACCTCCCCACACTCCAGTGAACCTCTCTTGCCCCAACGAAGCTCCTCCCAACCGGAGACCTGTGGGTCAAGTAGTTCTGCCGACTGGATGTGCTGACTTTAGATGGGCACGACACATCAGAGGAGTGTGAGGCTTGGTTCTTGGAGGTAGAAAAGATCTTTGAGGGGATTGAGTGTCCAACAGAGAAGTGGGTCCAGAACACAGCATTTTAGCTCAAGGGCACTACAAATCAATGGTGGAGGGCTACGCACCGCACCTAGTTTTCGAATGTGGACCTATTGATGATCTCTTGGGAGAAGTTTTGAGAGGTGTTTTATGAGAGGTTCTTCCCAGAGCATGAGTGAGACATGCTAGACAAAGAATTCCGAAACATGAAGCAAGGAAGCTAGACTATGGCTGAGTATGAGTCGTCCTTCCTTTAGCTGGAGCAGTTCTCTCAAGATTGGTTTCTGAGAAGAACTGAGCTATGAAATTTGTGGAAGGGCTTAATCCAACACTGAGATCCAGAGTCATTGGCTTTCGGTGCCAGAATTTTGCAGATGCTATTGAGCCTGCAAGCCGCTATGAGGATGATCATAGGCTATTCTAGGGGGAATATTCTAAGAAGGATAAGAGAAGAAAGTCTGTCTCTCGACCTTCTGTTTCTCAACCTTCGGTCACTAGAGCACCAAGTTCTGATAGCTTTGGGAAGAAACGGAAGGAGCGACCTACATCTGGTAGAGAAGAAATTGTTGGTTTCTGCCATGTGGGATCTAGCAATGGCCTGATGGTAGGACTTTGCCATGTCTATGATAATAAGGGGCACATAGTGGCGCAATGTTGGCACTGGTAGAGAAGTCTAAGCAGTGTAGTGTGCTACAACTGTGGGAAGTCTAGACACTATTAGAAGAACTATCCCAATTCATCGAAGCCAGCAGGAGTTGTGCCTCATCAGCCTACTATGGGGAGAGTGTTCTACATTTTTGCCCTAGATGTTGGTCCATTAGGAGATGTTGTGGAAGGTGAGAATTAGTATGGTTGTATGAGTTGAATCCTGTCTTGTAGTCATGGCCTATATGTAACGACACTATATTTGATTATGGTTATGATGTGTTAATGTTAAGATCTTTTATTGTGGTTGATCGGAAGGCCCAAGTCCTATTTGACTCTGGGAGTTCATTTTATTTCATCTTTGAGTCATTTGATGCAGAGATCGAGACCAAGACAACTAGATTGGCATTCTACTTAGATGTAGTTACTCCATTGGGAGAACACAGTCTAACGTGGAGGTATCTGAGACCAGTTGATGTTTAGCTGGGAGATGGAATTTTTAGGCTAGCATGATCTTGATAGACATGCAAGACTATGATGTTACCCTGAGAATAGATTGGCTGGCACAACATTCAGCCATAATTGATTGTGCCAATAGGAGGGTTCTGGCAGAGTGTCCAAGCCAAGGTTGGTGTGTGGTGCAAGGTACCAGGCCAGGTGAGCCTAGAAAGATGATATCTGCTATCAAGGCCTACCATCATATGGTAAAAGGTAGTGTGGGTTATTTGACATGTGTGATTGTTTCTACTTTGCCTATGATTGGGGTTCAAGATTTTGCCAGTGGTGTAGGAATATCCTGATGTTTTCCTGGAGGAATTGCCTGGTATCCCACTGTACAGGGAAGAGGAGTTTGTGATTGATTTGGTGTTGAAATCAGGCCATATTTCGAAGGCTCCATACAAGATGGCACCTGCTGAATTGAGGGAGCTCTAGAATAAGCTACAAGAACTGATGAGAACAAGAGATTTGTTTGTCCTACTGTTTCACCTTGGGAAGCACGGGTACTGTTCATTTAGAAGAAGGACGGTTCACTTAGGCTCTACATAGACTACCGAATGTTGAAACAGATCACTATCAAGAACATGTATCCATTGCCCAAGATTGATGATTTGTTCAATCAGTTGCAAAGAGCATCGGTGTTTTCCAAGAAAAATCTAAGATCTAGATATCATTAGTTGCGGATTAGTGAGCCAGATGTGCAGACGAAAGCCTTTCGCATCCATTATGGACATTACAAATTTTTGGTTATGCCATTGGGGTTGACGAATGCTCTGGCTGCCGTCATGGACCTGATGAATAGGGTGTTCAGGCCCTATTTGGACCAGTTTGTGGTCTTTTTGTGGATGACGTCTTGGTATATTCTCCAAATGTTCAGACCTACAAGAGGCATTTGCGGATCGTACTAGAGACACTGAGACAACACTAGCTCTATGCCAAGTTCTCTAAGTGCAAGTTTTGGCTAAAGGAGGTGTCCTTCCTTGGTCATATCATCTTAGGAGAAGGCAACAAGATAGATCCAGCCAAGGTAGAGGCTATGAACAACTGGGCCAGACTAAAGACAATAACTGAAATCATAAGTTTCCTCGACCTGGTAGGATATTATAGGAGATTTATCTAAGATTTCTCCAAGATTGCTGCACCATTGACCAGAAAGGAAGTGCACTTTACCTAGGATTGGCAGTGTGAGGAGAGCTTCAATGAGTTGAAGGCTCGTCTAGTGTCAGTCCTAGTTTTGACTTTGCCTTCTAGGAGTGGTAGTTTCACAGTCTACAGTGATGCTTGTGGGACCAACTTGGGGTGTGTGCTAATGTAGCATGGTCGGGTGGTGGTGTATGCCTCATGCCAATTAAAAGATCATGAGAAGAACTACCCCACCCATGATTTGGAAATGGCAACTGTCGTGTTCGCCTTGAAGATTTTGAGGCATTATCTGTATGATGAGTAGTTTGGGGTGTATATAGATCACAAGAGTCAAAAGTACATCTTCACTCAAAAGTATCTAAACCTAAGACAGAGGCACTGGGTGGAGTACATCAAGGATTATGACTTCAGCTCATCGTACCACCTAGGGAAAGCAAATGTAGTTGTAAATGCTCTAAGAAAATGCACTCATGTTATGGCTAGCCTGATGATTCATGAATCAAAATTGTTAGAGGGGCTAGTGGAGTGCAGACCTCGGAGATAGTCTTAGGGAGTTGGCAGAGTTGTGTTGGCAAATTTGTCTATTCCCCCGAGGATGATCGAGGCCATTGTTGTCGCTCAGCAGTATGATTCTTTTGTGTTAGATATCTAGAGAAAGCTAGAAGCTGGGAATGCCCCTCTCTTTTCAATTAGGGTAGACAGTGGGTTGAGGTACGACTTAAGGTTGTACGTGCCTCAAGTGAAAGAAATCAAGAATAGTTTGCTTGACGAAGCTCACTACATTAGATATACTATTCATTTAGGAAGCAACAAGATGTATAAGAACTTGAAAAGGAATTTTTGGTGGCTTGGGATGAAGAGGGAGATTGCTGAGTATGTGGCGAAGTGTGCAATCTGCCTGATGATGAAGATAGAACACCAGAAGCCTAGAGGGACTTTGTAGCCTCTAGATGATTCGGTATGGAAATGGGAAAAAGTGTCAATGGATTTTGTGACAAATTTGTAGAAGACCCCAAGAAAGAATGATACAGTTTGGGGAATTGTGGATTGCTCACAAAATTGGCACATTTCTTACCTTAACAAAATTGGTAGAGTTGTATGTTGCAAAGATTGTGAGACTACATGACGTCCCAATGTCTATTGCGTTTGATAGAGACACGAGGTTCACATCGAGATTCTAGCGAGCTTTACAGAAGGCTTTTGGTATAGTGTTGAGTTTTACTACTACCCTTCACCCCTAGATGGATGGTCAGATAGAGAGGACCATCTAGAGATTAAAGGACATGTTGAGGGCCTACATCTTGGACTTTGGTGGTAGCTGGGAGGATTATTTACCTTTGATTGAGTTTGCATATAATAATAGTTACCACGCCAATATTGGTATGGCATCATATGAGGCACTGTATGGTAGACCTTGTAGGACACCCACTAGCTGGAGTGAGGTGGGTGAAAGATAGTTGATTGGGCCCAAGATCATACAGTAGTATGAGGGCAAGGTGGACCTGATTATGAAGAGGTTGTTGTCTACCCATAGTCGACAGAAGAGTTATACAGATAGGAGGCAGAGACCCTTGGAATTCAAGGTAGGAGACTTCATTTTCCTGAAGGTGTCACCAACCAAAGAAGTGATGTAGTTCGGAAAGAGAGGCAAGCTGAGCCCTAAATACATCGGACCATACTAGATTATCAAGAGTGTTGGTGAAGTGGCATATAGACTAGATCTGCCTCTAGAGTTGGCTAGTGTTCACAATACCTTCCATGTGCCCATGATGAAAAAATGTTTGGCAGATGCCTCCTAGGTTATACCAGTGTAGCTTGAGGAGTTGCAAGAGGACCTGTCTATGATTGAAAATGAACCTCAAATACTGGACAAGAAAGAGCAAGTCCTCAGGAATGAAGAGATTCCATTGGTGTTGGTTCAGTGGCAACATCATGGTACAGAGGAGGCTACCTGGGAGTGTGAAGTGGACATCTAGAGATAGTACCCCTACATTTTTTATTAGAGTTGAATTTCAAGGTCGAAATTCTTATAAGGGGGTAGGATGTGACACCTGGACTAGATTATCAATTTTTAATTGTAAACCATGTAATTAATTGTAATATTGTATAAATGATTAATTAATGGATAATCTGTTGTTTTTATGGTGTGAGGAGGTTTGTTGGCTTTTTGTGCACTTGTTTGTGTTGTGAGACCAATATAGAACTGGTCAAAGGATGAACAATTGCCTCGGTTTGTGTGCTTGTCTTTTCCATCTTCTTTCTTTCCTTCCGTTTTTTTCCTTCTCATCTTTTTCTTTCATTTCCCCCTCACGAGATCTTGCTTTCTTCCTCACTAGGGAATGATGTCTCGTCCCCTTAGTCAGGTGGTGCACCGTGGATCATGGGCGACTGATAGTAGGGCAAGGGAGGTAAACGGGAAGGGAGGATGAAGAAGGAGGAAGCAGTGGTGGCGAGCTAGAGGCTAATAAATGTTGCGTCTAGAGAGAGGGAGAGTGAGCCTTGAGGTGTGTTACTAAAGGTCAGGCATCGCCATGAGGAGAAGAACCCCACTGGCGTTGAGTGAGCACATTGGAGGAGATACGTGACGCCTCCCGTACTATTTTGTTTTAGAAAATGGAATAAATGCGTGAAAATAGTGACAAATGCATGATAAATCATGGAAAAATAGTAGGAATAATGGAAATGGTGTGAATGGCATGAATGTGTAGGAATCATGCTATGTTATATGATTTTTGCAAGTTTTGATAAAAAAAATGGAATGTATGCTACAGTATTGTGAAATGAGTTCCATGCCTTTGAGATTTTGATTCGAGAAGCATGCTTAATGGATTTATGAATGATTTGAGGGATTTTGAAGTAGACTCGAAGGTCTACAGCCCACATTTTATCCATGATTTTTGATGTGTGTTTGATGGGTTCACCCTTCACTCCCAAGGACAAGAGGAGTCGAGCTGCTAGAGTTGGGTCATTTTCTGCAATTGCAAAAAATGGCATACCGAATTGGATTCAGTATGCTGATTTGCTGCCCAGTTATGCTCTATGACATTAATTAAGATGACCGAAAGGTTTTGATCGACCGAATTAGGGGATTTCGAACGATTGACGAAAGGATTGGTTGCTCGTTTTTGACTCGATAAAGGGGAATCTTATAGCAATTTGGACAATAGTGCAATTTTGGTCAATCGAATTCATGACGATCGACTATTTTCAAACGACTGAGTTAGTGGATTTCGGTTGACCGATTATTGTTCGGTCTACCGAACCAAACCATTAACCCATATGAACAAATGTATTTGGAAAGTGAAAAATAGGTGGTTTAAATGGATAATGGACAAGTGTTAATGAGGTATTCCCTATATAAATGACATGGAGGAATATGGAATTCAAATAAATGAAATTGAATATGGTTTTGGGCTTGAGGCCCCAAAAAATGAAAGAAACTGATAAGTGTTTGGTTTGATGTGGTTTTGGACATGAAACCAATTATAAATATAAATGCTAAGTTTTTGTATGATGTTGAGTCTAGGACCCAAATGGAGGGTCATGTTTGCATGGGAATGATTCCTTGCAAAGAAAAGAGAATGTGCACTGGTTTTAAAAAGCAAACCCAAGGGTTTTGTAAAGAAAATAATAATGTGTTCTAGAGCCACGAGGGGTTGGTTTCAACAATGTGGTAGAAGTATGAGACTCCAATGAAACCAATTGCAAGATATGACCATGGTTGCTAGTGTAGAAACACGAGGGGTTGGTGTCAACATATTGGTATGGATCCAATTGTCTGATATGACCGTGGTTACCGACTTTGAGAAGGTGTAGGCTGGGCCTGGGTATGTGAAGCTAGTTGTTTGGTTCACTGATGGGACGTCAAGAAAAGACGTATCCCTGTGCATATGAAATAAAATTGAGGCCTATTGGTCGAGGCGGTGTCCACCCTCATGGGGATCTTCACCGTGGTAGTGCAAGGAGGTAGGGGAAATGAGGTCCTCACCTATTACTTGTGTGCCTAGTTACCTCTAATCAAGGTAACACTAATAAGAAAAGTGGAAATAAAAAGTGTGGTTTTGGCTAGAATTAGACTTGTGCCATGTCTTCAGATTCTAGCGACAATTGATGAACATGTTTTAACCAGTTGCAAGCCAATGTTTATGGTTTTTGTTTTGAGACCTATGAGACCCTGTGTTTTAAGCTGGATTAGGTTGAGATTGTGGATTTCCCAGATTGCATAAAGAGGCTTTAAAAATGCATAAATTTCAAAAGAAAATATGAGCTTTTTAAAACGGCATGGTCTAGATAGATATTCCAAATGTTTTTGAATGAGATGATGTTTTGAAATGGATTTTGAGAACCACGTTTTGTAATAGTCTAAGCTTGTGTTTTCTCTCTATTTTGCCAGGGTTTTCTATGTGGGGCACATATTGGGTGACTTGGATGTCACTCACGCGTGCTTTGTTTGGTTTCAAATGTAGGTGGTGTAGTCTAGTTTCGGTGCCATGTAGGAGCCACTAGCCGCACATTGTTCCTAGAGGTGAGCCTTAGTTAGTTGCAGTTGTTTAATTAATCCTGTAATTATTGTCATTGTATGTAATACTATGATTTAGGTAGCGTATACGGGTTCGGCACGTTACACTGATGGACCCACCGAATGGTAGATGGGGCATGATAAGCTGATGAACTCATTGCCAGATGGTTAGGGTTATTAGCCCAAGGAGAAGAGGGGTGTGGCAAGTCTGATAAGCTTACAGATTGGATAGTTAGGGTTATTAGTCCAAGGAAAAGAGGAACGTGGAAAGTTTAGTGGGCTTGCTAACCAAATAGTTAGGGTTATTAGCATAAGGAAGGGCATGGCAAGTCTGGAACTCACCTACCAAAAAATGTGGCACGATAGAGGTGACAAGCCAACAGGTCTGTCGGTTTAGAGGGGTAATGACTAATCGACATACCTGTCACCATGGGTGTAGAGAGCAACAAGAACACTACACCGAAAAGTATGTCATAGGTTTGAAGACGATCCTGTGGTAGTTAGGGGTGCCAGCCCAAATGTGAACGAAATGATATTAAAGGGCTGCTAGGATGCCTTGGTATCGAATGAGATACCAAAAGGTAATGAAAATGCCCTTGGAATCGAGGAGGGATAATAGGCCAACAAGCCTATCAATCATGAGGTGGCAATGACAAGTCTACAGACCTACCATAATAGATGGTTGAAGCAAACGGGAATACCATGCCAGCTGGAGTGGTAGAGGTTTGACAACTATCCCTTCGCAATTAAGGGTGCCAGCCTAAATGGAAAAGGGGCAAGGCAAGATATCGGACTTGCCAAGCAGATAAAGATAATTGACGGATGTCAATCGGTTAGTTCAGGATACCAGCCTAGATGGAATGGGATGGCAAGTTGTCAGACCTACTGGCCAAATTAGAATATGGTAAGTTATCGAACTTACCGACCGAAGAGGATATGATAAGATATCAAATTTGCCGATCAAAGAAAGGAGAGGGCATGGTAAGTTTCAAGCTTATCGACTAGAGAAGATAGGGCATGGTAAGTTTTAGACTTACCGACCGAAAAGGATAGAGCATGGTACCAAGGATAACCAAAATGCCCTGGGCATCAAGGGACGGGTGATGTTGGAAGGAAAAGGAGGTAGGTTGAGAGATACCATGGCGAAAATAGATGAGATGCCCCTAGTATCGAAACGAGCTACCGTATGAAACGTCAGTCACCACTCGTGGGTGTGCAATGATCTTAGAGTGGGCATGAGACGCTTTGCCAAGGAAAGGCAAGGTGCAGGCTTGCTGGTCATCGTAGACCACCCAACGCAGTGGGTAGGTAGGATCAGACAAGGATAGAAAGAGAAGCGAAAAGGTTGAAAGCAAAAGTAGGGGGTCAAGCTACGACTGCAAGTGCTCTCTGGACAACCAAAGGATAAGGCCGATGCTTGGTGAGACAATGGATAATGCTTGCTTGCTAGATTAGTTGAAGGCACGCATGTTCAACTATTGTTCCGAAGTATGCTTTGATGGTAGGATGAATTGCGCTGAATTGGTCTGGGTCTTTGACGAGGTTGCAGTCTACCCCTAATAGGCATGCCTGACTATGTTTTGCTCTACTACTTGTTTGGCCATCGTGTTCTAACTAAATTGTATTGGGTTGTGTTGTAACTAACTCAAGCTTGCTATGTTGGGTGGTGTGATGGATCGAGCTCCATGCTAAACTCTTTGGAGTCCTGCACCTACTTTTTGGAGATCATTGATATATTTCTTTTGCTCTCTCATAGACCCATGGATTCACTTTATTCTCAGCTTAGAGGTAATAGGCGCTGGTCAGGGCTAGAGGCTTTTGTTGTTAAAAGGGGTGCTAGTCCCTCGAAGGTGTTGGCTACTAAAGTGTATGCTCCAACTCCTCTCCAAGGTATGGTGGGGGTAGAGCAACGCCATACGCCTCATGCTCCTAAGCTAACATCTGTCCTTGCCTTTTGTCTTATATGTTCTTTTATGCCCAAGCATATGTATTTTTCTCTTGCTCACGTACTCAATCACCCTGGCATTTTATCTTACTATTGGAGGTGTAGGGCCCTTGTGGAGTTTGGACATTTCATCTGACCATGATTGATGGTGGCTCCCTCGCTTGCTTGGTCATTTGGGTTGTGTTAATTGAGGAGGGGTAGTCCAATTCGATGCAGACAAGCATTTCGATTTTTGTTGTCGGGCAAAGTTGGCAGGCAAAAGTTTTTTGTTTTTTAGACTTTTCAATTTTTTTTGTATTTTTGCTTTTTTGAATTTTTTTTGTGCTTTTGTAACTTTTTGTATTTTTTTTTTTTTTTGTGTTTTTTTGATGCATGATGATGATGCATAAGAAGAAACAGCAAAGAAAACTTGGGAAAATGATACAGCTCTAGTCCCTACTATTGGTTACTTTATTCATGCTATTGGGGTCACTAGCTAATTTGGCAGTGTCACTAGAATTGCTAGGATGATCGGGGCTACTGATAGATTAGCTGATATTGTTGCCACTGTTGAAACTATTGAGGTTGTGTCTACTACTAGGGGTCCAAAGTGTTCGAAGTCTCAATGTCGCACTGGCACACAACAAGTAGGCAAACTTTAGGCCAAGCCCCTTGCCAAAAGAAAACAAGAGGAGGAAATAGACTGATGAGATCAGTAGGATTCATCAGGGAGAAGTTGGAAATAGAAGGGATAGGAGAAAGGAAGAAGACCCCTAAGCCTACAGCATCCTCAGACCACAAAAGATTTGGGTGTGCCAATGCAAGTGTTGGTGTATATGCAGGTGCATGTGTGTAATCCGCCTCATGCGAGCTAATGTTGATGACATTCCTGTCGATCAGTTTCTAGATGGCATCCCACAAAGTGATGCAGCCATCAGTTGAGTGCCTAGTACGACGATAAAAGTTGCAGTACATGCTCATTCCTTACCACCTGTAGATATCCTATTTTTTGTATTTCTCAAAGTTCATCTAGGATAGGAACTTTTGGGGTGTCCAAGATCACGTGGCTTAGGATCTCTAACTTTTTCTCCAGATTTTTCATGATTTCCCTTAAAATCATTCTTGATTTTACTTGACTCAAGATAGTTAGTTGTGGCAGAGCTAACACGCTTGAGCTAATGGCAAGCTTGAGTCCCTTAAATATTTTGTTGTGAATCATTAGCTATGGTAGAGCTAACCCTCTAACCTTATTAAAATTAGTGGCAAATTTGAGTACTCTGAACTTACAAAAGATGTTTTTATGACTTCATGTAATTTCCAAAATATTTTTGAACCTTTAAGGAATCTCTATGGATTTAACGTAAAGGATAGGGGGTAAAATGCAAAATACCAGAATGGCACTAGGCTGGCAGGCTACTAGTCTCATCGCCTTCCTCATAGGTGACGAAATGATCAGATGCCACATTAGCAGATGACACAAATTCTGGGGTACTCTTTCCATGTATTTTTTCATCCCAGGCTTTAATATGAGATATGAGATATTTATAAATGTTATCATGATCTTTCCCATAATTGTTCTAATTTCTAGGATTTTCTATATACTTGAAAATTTATGGAATATCATATAAATCTTTATCAATGTCAGATAATTCTAGAAAATTCTAAAAGAATGGATGACAATGATTTTAATATCATATATTTTCATCATGGGTTAAAAACGAGATATGATATTAATTATCACTTTTTGAATGCTATAATGGCATATAATTAAAAAAGATAATTTCAACATATGCTAAAATTCCAAAAATATGATTAGTTACTAGTGTGGGTGTAAAGGCTCCCAAGTCGTTACCACTCAACCTAGCTACAATTTTTCATTTTATTATTATTATCTAATAAGTTCACCAATTATGCAAATTAAGTACACTCAGAAAGATCAGAACTAGTAAATAATAGAAAATAAAACTAAACTAAACACTGACTAGGATCCCTGACGTGTGGTAGCGTGATTCCTTTTATCTGCACTAGTAACCAACAACTACTATCTTGTACTTACCAAAACACACAAAACAAACACACAAGTGACTACTCAAAATGGTCACCCAGACACACCCCACATAAGACAACATGGCACACCATGTCGCGGAAGTAGGCGTAACTACGCCACAAGCACACATGTACAGGCATCCCTACATGGATGTTGCAACACAAAAATCAGGCAATCCACTGTTGCCTACGACACAGCAAAACCTCAAAATTGTGCTTTTAAAGCCATTCTTTCTCTTTTCCTTTCAAAACCATATGTATGCACCTTTAAAATCCTTTTATGCACGCTTAAGAAGGCTATTCTTGCCGACTCAAGCCCAAAATCACACAAAACACACATAGCCTGGTCCCACGTACTCTTTAGGAGGGCCATACTACAAACATTGTCTGAATACTCTCTAAAGTATCTAGGGCACCCATAATAGCAACCATAAAACAAACACAGAGCCTCTACTCCATGCAACACGGTCCCTTCTAGACCAAAAACAACCACACCAAAGTCTCGGAGCCTCTACTCCCAAAACCATAGTCTACTCTAGACCAAAACCAAGGTGCTACTTCTCCCAAAGCACTATGCCTCAATTAGGTGCAACACCATGACCACCTCTATGCTAAAGCCTGATCTCCTAAATCAGGACACAGCACAACCCATTAGTACAATAATGTGTCAAATTGCCTAGTGTCAAGCAGTCAACACTGGCCACAAGTAGTCTATCGTGGAGCTACCATGATGTCTACACTACCATGGACAACCACCATGTGGAGGAGTTTCCCATCCAGACGTCTTTCCACCTAAAGGAGCCTCAAAGGCTAACCACACACGAGGAAAGCCTGCTCACCCTACCCCTAAGCGAGCTGTCTCCTCTCAAGCCAAGCCACAGGGTACGCCCTCTCGACATCCTACATAGTACCCAAATCCCTGGAGACTCCAACCTCTTAGGCTTAACCAGCACCCACAAAAACCACATGAACCTTAACCTAGTAAATAGCTCACAACTGTTGGAGTATCAGCCATCCTTAATGGTTGGCCGAAAGCATTGGTTTGGTCACACTACACCTCAGTACCTATAACAACTAAAGTATCATGTCCAGCTATGTAGGAATCTCATACCCCCCGAGTCTGTTGGCATGACACCTTTAGGTACGAACGGTACCCTAGGTCTTCGACACTTGGGACTAACACCTACCCGGACAGCACCTTGACTTGTGGAATTCAACCTTGGCCTTGTGAATGATGACCAAGGAGTGTCATACTTGTAGGATGCAACGAGCACTTGCCTCAACCTCTTAGTCTTAAGTACAAATAGAAAACTACGAAAAACTCTTTCCAAAACTATTTGCAAACTGATGTAGTTCTCTTTCCAAAACCTTTTGGAGAACCATTTCGAAATCCATTAAAACATCTCCAGATCATTCTCTGGTTGATTTGGAAAGAAAGGAATAGTAGGATTTTTCGAAATGTGTTTAGATGATGTTTTTTGATCATTAACGATATTATGTCTCTAATGAAATTTTGGGTGGAAAACCTTATCTCAGGTTTTGAGAAGGAAGACATGTTGCAATTTGTTTCTGCAATGGCTTCACAGCCTGTGGAGCCTTCCATTGCACCCTCTATCCCTTCCTCATCAAGACCTTCTTCCTTAAATGAACCATCTGGAGATGAATCTCAGAATGCCATGCAAGAGTGATGATGGCTTGTTTTAGTTTTGAAGAAAAAAAAACAATTTTCGATGTAATATTTCATTTGATCCATCTTGGGGACAAATTTTGTGACTTTATTATGGCAGAAATGCCTACGGTTCTGTAATATTCATACTTATGACAATGTTTCTTTCCTGGCATTTAAGCTGATGAAATACTATCTATCTCAATCGTTAACAAAAAAAAAAACCATTAAAACATCTTTTCCAAAAATATCACAAAACTCCATGCCCAAATGTGACATGAGAACCAAAACCAAAATCACAACTCAAAGCACTGCCTCAATAGCTCTTCTGTCAATCCCAAAAAGTCACACCAAACACACTCAGAACACTAGGTTCTGTTACCAAAGTGTCTGTAATCTACAAGCTTGTGTCTCACATGGGCCACAACCAGCTCAATGTCCAACACCCAATCATGGCACTAAATATCTAATTCAGTGCATCATGCCAAACCATACCTCAACTACAAATCCTAGGGTTAAATATGAACCCTAATATCCATCTAAACCATTTAAGGGAAAGACTTAGTATTTCTATGTCATATAGTCTTTTATCCTATTTACAGCACTTAGGAATCTTAGTAATTTATTTTAGGCAATCCCTAGATCATTTCTAATGATCTTCCTAATTAGTATCATGCCATAATTACCTACAAGGTTAATATGATACTAAACATATTAAAAATCACTAAAACAAATCCCTAAGGGCTTAAATTTAATTCATAAAAAACCTAAGGATAGAAAAGTAATTTCCACAGAGTTAAAAGACCAAAAGATAAATTCCACTAAACTCAAGGATTGAAAGATAATTATCACAAAACTTAAAGACCTAGGTGTAAATTTACAAACTCAAGGACCTAAAAGTAATTCACACAAACTTGAGGAACTAAACTGCAAATTTCCCAAAATAGTATTCATCGATTAACCATGATTAAATTTTTGATACTAAAAATCCATTCTTTATCCAAAATTCACAAACTACTTACCATATTGAAGATCACAACGAGCTCTACAATCTAGTACCAAAAACACAAAGATCAGACCAACGGATCCCAAGAAATCATCCAATAAAGCATATGGATACTATTCATCTCAAACAATAATTATAGCCATAAATAGCCCACAAATGCACAATAAATTTCAAAAAAATTACTACAATTATAAGCACATTACCATGCACCAATGATCCAAAACTAGAATCAAAAGGAGTCTGTAGGGTGTCTGCCTTGCACTGGAGGCGCGATGGCGACCACATGGGAGATTCACCTCCTCCGGCCACGAGCCTCAAGTCTTCTCCTCTTCCTCGCGATGACGACACGATGGCGAGCATTGCAGCAGCAATGGTATCCTTTTGCCACTTCAAGTTCCCTCTCTCCCATCTTATCTCACTCTCTCCCCCTCTCTCTCTTATCCTCTCTTGTGATTAAATAGGAGGAGTGGAGTGGAGTGGAGCGGTGAAGAAGGAGTGGAAGAAGAGTACTCAGGAAGGAAGGTGGGGAGAAAACAGAGGAGAGAGAAAAGGAGAAAAAGAAAATGAAGGAAAAGGAAAGAAAAGGAGGAAAAGGAGAAAAAGAAAGGAAAGAAACCACAACATGAGATCTAACTACGCAACCTTCCACAACTACGTGACTCGTGCAAACAGAGACCAGTCACTTGAAACACCAATAAACCTCCATAGCCAAGGACAAACCCTCAAACTTCAATGAGGGTCAACACAACACTAAAACCACACAGCACTAAAAAGAGTCAGAACCCACATTATAGGTGCAGAATGTTGCTAGGGCTGTGTTTTACAATAAACGTAGGGAACTCAACGTCTAACGACCCAAAATTCCACTAAAATATCTATCCAGAAATGTTAATCCAGGTCTAGGTCATTACAGTAGGATAACTTATAGATATATTTAATATAATTCTCGTAATTATTGGGTTTTTATCTTTAGGATTTGATTTTGATTTTGATTTTGGATTTAAAATTTGATTTTTAATTCAAATATTTTCTAAAATATTCTAGTAGTTATGAGAGGGTTTTAAATTGTCAGGACGAGTCACATATTGTTACTAGATATTTGTCTAATCAGTTTTGGATTTTAATTTTAAATGTGGAGATTTTTAGTCCTCAGAGCCACCTAGAGTGGTGACTAGCCCTAAAGATATAATTTTGTCTATTTTTCTTCAATGGGAAATAGAGTGTGTTGGACTGTCGTTGGTCCCTATGGCAACATATCTAGATATGTTGTTGGTCCCATAGGTGATGAGCCTAAAATATCCATTTTTCTATGTAACACCTGTAAATTTATTTTGTAATTATATACATTTTAATGAATTTATTCCTAGATGGGTGTTACCGTTCCGAGGCCCATTTATGTGATTTTAGGCTTGGGCCTCGTGGGCTGGCTTCTGTTTGTATGTTCCTGTGCATGGGTGGCATTGTGCTTGTGGGCCGGTGTGTAGGTCCGTGTAGGGCCTGCATTGTGGAGTGGTTGTTGTGGCTAGTGGTTGGGCAACGTGACCGGTGAGCTCGTGCACAGTGCAAGTGGCTGGAACGCATAGGTGAACACGTGTCTAGCTACTACGTGCGTATGGCTTTATAAGCCCACTCATGCTGCACTTCGTCGCTCGTCACTTGTCTCCTTCTTCTTTCTTCTCCTCATCCTCGAGTGCACTCCTCTTGTTCCTCACCTCTCCTTCCCTTCCTCCTCACCCCTCTCCTTCCCCCAACCCCTTCTTTCCTCACCCATCTCTCCCATTCTTTCCCCTCTATTCCGTGCATCGATGAGAGAGAGAGAGAGAGTGAGTGAGTGAGGTGGAGGCTCCGTAAGGCTTGGTGTTGGAATGGCGGGTGCTCTGGAGGTTGAGGAAGCTCTCGTGGTTGTCAGTGGTGGCCGGAAGTTGGTCAGATGGTGTGTTGGGTCGTTGAAGCTAATTTCAGGTACGTATCCCCATTTTAATGCGTAGAAATCATGTGAATGGTAGAATTACCTAGGTTGCATGTAATCTAGGCTACATTTATTGTTTCAAAATTTTTGGGAATTTATTGTGATATTTATGGCTATTTAGAGTGGTTGTTGAGGTTTGGGTCCTTTTGACCCCTCTGTGCTTGCGAATTTATATCATGGTGTGTAATGAATGGATTTTGGTTTTGTTTGTTGGGGTTTGGAGTAAACTCGAGCGTCTGCCACATATGTTTTATTCGAATTTTTTGGTGGTTGTTTGGTTGGTCCGCCCTTTGTCTTCCACTTCGAGCGATTTTTGGGTTCCCTACTACAAGCTGTCTGAATTTTGACAGAAAGTTGGGAGCACGGGCCGTATGCACAGGCCACATGTGAAGGTCCCATTGCAGCTTTGTCCCCTGGTCTAGGTTCTATTAACGGTCAGACAAAACTACTAGGGCACGGGCCAGACGTGCTGTCCACATGTTCGGATCTGGGTAAGGATTTTTGGAGGTTTTTTTTGGATTTTTGGAAAATGTATTTTGAATGCAGTGGTTTCCCGGATTGTTTGTTTTGCCCATTTGAGATAGGATCGTGGGTCATTAGTTGTGGTCTTGTGGGACACCTGATGTGCCATATTCTCGAGGTTTTGAAAGAGTTTCAAAAGATAGAAAATGGTTTTTAAAATGGTTTTCAAAAGAGATGAGTTGGCCCATTTTGGAAGATGGTTTTCCTAGTTTTCTATGTGTGGGACGACACATCATGGGACTGTGTCGTCAGGAGTAGGGAATGTGACAACATTCTCGGGTGGTTAGGCGCATCTCCCTGGTTGAGGTCGAGGGCCGAGATACCTAAGGTTGACAGTCTTCTGGTCTTGGAGGTATGAAACTCCTTGACTATCGTCTCGAGGCTAGGGTTGTGGTCCACGAGTTGTGTCTTGTGACATGATGGGAAGGTATAATACTCCTACTATCATTGTGAGCACTATCACTTGGGTGTTGTTAGGTGTGGAGGAATGATACTCCCTCTTAAGCACCGTGTGGAGGACGCTCTGAGGAGGCGTACCCTATGGTGGCCAGTGCAGGTGGGACACGTGCCCCATAGCTGGCAGCGTCCTGAGACACAGAACTGCCTCCCTAGAGAGGGGTTGGCCTTGTGAGGATTCTCCATGTGGGAGGATCACGGGACGACGCAGCTCCTGAATGGGGTGGCACGTCGTGATATTGCAGTGCACCTTGGTGGCTGCTTGTTGTCAGAGTTAGTTGCTTGGCATCGGGCTTCCCGACTAACTGTTTCTGGTTTTGGCCATTAAAGGCCTCATTTGTGGTTTTCGACCATATGGGCCTGATTATGGGATTTTAGAGAAAATGATTTATGAAATGAATTAAAAAAAAATTTAATATAGTTTTGTTTTCCACCATTTTGTGGGGTGCATGCTAGGTGACTTTTGTCACTTACGCTTGTTCTTTGTGATTTTTGGGTTGCAAGTGCAGACATGCAAATGGGTTTTAGCGTAATGCATATAGTCTAGAGTCTCGTAGTTGCACACATACGTTCTTGGTAGCTGATATTTCTGTTTTGCTTTTCATTTCCAGTAATTTATTTTTTTTTAAGTTATTATTGGAAATTTGGGGCATGACATTCAAATTCTCAAATCTAGTTTGATATCTAGATATTTCCTTGACTCGTTTTGACAAGATTTGACATCCCAACCTTTATAAATACCACCTGGGTCTATGCTTTAGGAGAAGTCAAAGAGATTTTTGAGACAAGTTGCCTAGAGAGAGAGAAACCAAGCGAAGTCCTGCCCAAATCCCGTGAGAAACCTAGGTCCATAGAGATCCAATCAATTCAAAGCTAAAGTGCACCTCCAGAGCTCCATCAAGCCTCCGCTTCCTCATCCTCTCCACAACATACGAGGGTGAAGGGAGTATCTTCCAACCAATTCATTTTTTTTCTTTTTACATATTATCATTGCATTCATAAAAATAGTCCATGGCGTATGCATGCACGAAACCACCTCTTAGTTAGTGTTAGATTCGTTTATTCGTCATGTTTATTTTCTAT
The DNA here is from genome assembly GCA_024699735.1 of Posidonia australis. NCBI lineage: Eukaryota > Viridiplantae > Streptophyta > Magnoliopsida > Alismatales > Posidoniaceae > Posidonia > Posidonia australis. The sequence continues at coordinate 50,857 of JAMKQA010011683.1, forward strand.
TCCTTATTTTGTTTAATACACCTAGGTCTAATCTATATTTGTTTTCTTATTTGTTTTGTAGGGAAGGATACTACACAACATGAGGGAGCCACTAGACGACATCCTGTTATCAATCCAATGAATCGGGAACCCACATCCATCACAACCACCCATCTCCTGCTAGGCATCTTGTTCGCCGATCAGCCATATCAGCAAGTGGTGGTCACATCGACACCCCAAAATCTGCATCAATAGAATTGGCGATCACGGTGGGACCAATCTATGCCAACCCCTATGCAATGTAAGCATCCTTTCTGTCCTTTTATTTTCATTTATTTCTTGATCTAGGTATTGTTTTATGTCTAAAAAGTCGTGCACTTAGGTTTTCGTGACAATTATGCCTGTTATTTCTTTTTTTCTTAATAAATAATGCCTTGTAGTTTTTGTCGCACCTATGTGCGGTGCCTAATCTCACCACTCCTTGAGAAGGCAACATCCAACAATGCCTTTGTAGTAGGCAGTGAGAACTATAGATCGATTTCCTACAGGTCTTTTGTTTTTTTCTATGGTCTATGTTGGTTTTTTGGTGGATTGTAGTATTCAAAAAAAAAAAATGAAAAATTGAAATTTGAAATTTGAAATTTGAAGAAAAAAAAATCTTGTCCATTGTCTCTTTTGGTTCTTTTTAATGATATTTAGGATTGTTTTCTGTCCACTAATAGGGTGAAAACTAATGTAGTATAGTAAAGATAAAATTCCTTAAATATTCTCCTCTAGTTTGAGCAACTACGCTAGTGCCAGTCGCTCACCCATACTCTGTGCTTGGTTGTGAATACTAAAACGGGAAACTTATGGTGTCCTAAGGGTATATTTTAGACTTCATCTCTCTCACTGAGTCTGTAATAAATCCTAGTAGATACTTGATACTTTGTTGTTTCGTGTTTATTTATCGCTTTGTGGTTTGTTAGGACCGACCCTAAGGACAGAATCATGGGTTCCAGGCCCCTCTTTAGAGAGACAAATCCATAGTCTAGGCCCTCTTGGTGGACCCTAACGAATGTCATAGAGTAGTACCCAAAGCCAAAATCCCATTGTGTGACCCTAAAACTCATACAAAAAGCTTCACCCTTGTCATAAGAACACAAATAGGCTGAGAGAACATAGGTTAAACAAATCAATTAAATGACAATCTTAACAAGTAAAATTTGCACTCTATTTGACAACTTGATCAATTAGATAGCCTTGTTTGATCGTTTGGTTTGTTTAGGACAGATCCTCATTGTTGGACTAGCCAAGGGCACGTGCCACCTGACTGATCGACTACTCCCTCTGTTGCACACCTGAGCGACGATGTGATCTGACGCCGCATTGATAGGTGACATCAGATAAGCATGAATCAGATGACTTGTTTGCAGGGTAGTTTGGTCTGTACATGCAATAACAAGTCACAGGGGTATTGATACAGTCTTGGGTCTTTAGTTCTTTGTTAAACAAAGTTGTAAACATCTTCTTTGTTTTTATTTTCATTCGAGTCTGTATTTCTCTTACATTCCTAGACATTTGTAGTAGGATCCAGCATAGTATTACGTAGAGTCTGTAATTTTTTGTTTCTTCTTTTTTTAGTCATTTGTAAGAAGACCATCAAGGAAGACCCATCGAAGATGTTAGAAGTGCATTACACTTACACGAATCCTCTCTACACGTCAACTGTTTCAACATCGACGTGTCAAGGAAGTAGTTCCAAGAGCCAGCCTAGGTTTCAATTCAACACATCAACTCTACATAATGCCCAGTTTGTTAACAGAGGAAGAGGGGAAGAGATGAGCTATGCCCAATCCTGAAGTACCCCTTTATTAATCAATTCCTATATATCACCTGAAGGGGCAATCAACCGAACCCATCAATCCATGGCACATCATATTCCCTCTAGCCCACAAGTTCCAAGTGCCTATGGGCCTTTCCCCTCCTATCACTAGGGCCCAATAGCCACACTGCATATGGAAAACACATATACAAAACCACCAAGTCCAACTGTCAATTTCCGAATACAAGGCCCATCTCCTCCATATTCCACTTAGTATCCTACTACCTAGGTCTACCCTTCCTTCTAGTAGGCCATATAATCCCTATTAAGCTGCTATTCAAATTCATACCTAGGGGCAACTCCACCCCATCATGCTCTAGCTCAATCCTCTTACTCTCCTCAACACAGTACCAATCTACAATAGTAGTTCCAACAAGGGTACCAAGGCTAGGGATAGATAGCTACTCTGAGTTCGGACATCAAGAGAATGACATCAAAAGCACTCATAGAAGTTGAGGTTACTTCAAGAGCACTGGTCAGCTTTGATGCATCATGGTTCCCACACTTCATATTTCCGCTTGGATTCAAAATGTCCAAGACACTAAAGTATGATGGGACAAGCGATCCACGAAGTCATCTAGCTTCATTCACCATGGATGCCTTGCCCTTTCAGCACAATAATGAGTTGACAGTATATCTCTTCTTTAAGAGTTTGGAAGGGGAAGCACTGAAGTGGTTCAACACACTCACAACATATGACCTTAGTGACTTCAAGATTGCGTTGGAAAAGTTCTTATAGCAATACATATATCGCATTCAGCACAAGCCCACCATTTCTGACCTCCTCGCAAAAAAGATGAAACCTGAGGAGGATTTCACCACCATCGCTAGTAGGTGGAGGGATATGGCTACCAGATCTGATTGCTACATCTCCGAAAGCCAAGTGGTCAAAATTATAGTCTGAAACACCATTGGAGCACTAAGAGTGAGCTTGCTACTAGACAACTTCCAGACATACTCCTAGTTGTATGACAGAGCTACAAGGGTCCTCCACAACAAAGAGGATCTATCATTCCTGGAGTCCAAAGAGAAGAGCAAGAAGAAGACCCCAGGCAACACACACAAAGGCAGTACAAATAGCATGACCTAGGTCTCAATTCAACAAGAGCATGAGGGGTAGTTAGTTCAGTCAATGCAATACCGAAGATAGTTGGTCTAGCACCAGAGGCTGCCAACATCATATGAACAGTTGAACTAACGGAAACATCAGTTCCAATCGACGTAGCTGCAGCAGTAGCCTTAGTACCAATACTAGCAGCCTCCAAGCTACCATGTCTACGCCCAACAAGGGCAACCGTAGAAGCAAAAGAACTACAACGCGTCCCTCCACTACAACCCTACCATGAACCAAAGAGGCAAAACTACTCACCACTTCCAGAGCCACTTGCCGATGTCTTCAGAATATTGGTAGAAAGCAGAGATCTACAACCTTTGTCACCAACGCCAAACACTCCCAATGCTGACCTATCAGAGTATTGCCCGTACCATTAGAAGAATGGGAACGCTTTCGAGGAGTTTTTCACTGTCAGGGACAAGATATATGAGCTAAATGTCTAAGGGAAAATCATGTGGATAGAGTTAAAGGAGAGATTGAGGGTAAGTTAGGGAAAAATATCTTAATTGCAAATTCATCAAGATTCCACACTTGATCACTTGGTAACTCACATGGAGGTTGAGGATGGATAACCCATGCTCATCCTGCGCCTGAAAACAAGCACTGACTTAGAGTCACCAAGCGCCAATGAAGAAGAGAAAGATCCACCAACAATGCCTGAGCTAGGAATATGACTAGAAGAGGATGCAGACAAGCCTTAGGAAGAAATCGTGGGAGGAGAGACTCAAGACAACGATGAATCATGGGGTATCCAGCAAGGTGAGAAGGAAGTCGATGACCTAGATAACTTCAAACTAACAGAGGAGATCATCATAAAGTCAAAAGAGGAGAACATCGTCTTCCAAGATGTAGAACTAGCCATACCAGAGGAGCAATCGTGCACGTTAATGACTGTTTGCTCGATGGGATACTAGCCAACACTGGCAACAACAAAAGCATCTACTCCCTATGCACCTTAAAGTCCCTGGGCATTGAAGAAACAAGGATTATCAAGCATCACTTCCCCTACATGGCTTATGACAATAGTCAAAGGGAAGCGATTAGGACAATTCAACTTGTCGTCACTATAGGTCCCCTCACAAGCACCACCACAACTATAGTAATGGAAGAAAGTCTAGCCCAATCATTAATTCTGGGAAGGTTTTGGCTAGTAGATGTTGGTGTTGTAGCATCCTTTATACATTAGCTCCTAAAATTCGAACATCAAGGGAAATTGATTATTGCAGAGCTAATCACTTGATAGATTTCAAGATAGCATGGGAACCTGCCATGCCAAAGCCAGGTGAAGAAGGACTCCCACTGGAGCTATACGATGAGTAATCTCTAGAGAAATGGTATAATTTTGACCCTTGGTACAAGGAAGGGCCTAATTCACAGATGTTCCAAGACATGATGGGGGACAGTGAGGAGCAGCCCACATATGATAAATACACAGACCAAGATTGGTATGAGCTAGAAGTTGCAATCAACATTCTATGTTGACATCTGCAATATCCTTAGTCGGGCCATGCTAGAATTAGTCCTTCATCCAAGCCAGCAAATTCGACCAAAGAAAGCAAGCCTACCAAGGGCATCACTGAATACATTAGCCTGGATGGGACCTAAGAAGGCCTCAGTAGTTATAATGGAAGCCTAAGGGAATCCTCACAGAGAGATCAAGCCACCAGGGGCATGTAAGAGGAGCAAAGTCAAGGTCAGTCCAACCGTGACCCTGACATAGCAAAGACTAGATGTAAACCAAAAGAAATATTAGAAGATGTGCCACTAACACCTCAACATTCAGTGATAGGAGAACAAAGTCAAGTGGAGTCAGATAATGACCCTGAAAAGGCATGGACTAGGCACAAACCAAAAGAAAAACCAAATGATGCACCACCTGAAGCTCCAACATCAGGGGCAGGCTCCTACAACCACCCCACAAGTAAGCCCCTCCATCTAAGGAGGGATGTAAGAGCGTCGACCGAGCCCAACATGGGGCAAGATCATTTTATATTTCAAAAACATGTAAATAAGACATCAATTCCTTCTTTTCTCATTTTATTATTCACTTTCTTTCAATGTTAGACTAGATTTAATAATAGAAATAAAGAAAACAATAATAATGATGATTAATGAGTATCGTGCACATCCCCACCATTTAAACCATTAGGCAAAATTGCCAAGGCATTATCCAACATTTTCCTTAAGTAGAGGACGTAACACCTAGGGAACGTCTGCCCGATTGGGCAAGATAACCTGGAGATCTCTCCAGATCCGTGGGAGTTACATGTACTCTAGAAATACTACACTTGATCTATATATATGCCCCTAAAAGAGTCCCAAAACCTAGACCTGAGCTAGACGAAGGTCATTCCTAAAGCCTACAAGTAGATACTCAGGGTAACCCACACTTTGTCCTATGCCCTTACATACACTACATAGAGAGATGAGAGCAAGGCAAGCTTGAAGCTAAGGCATATCATAAAAGCCACTCGCCTGGCATAGCATAGCATCCTAGCATAAGTTCGAGAAGGCAGTGATGGATGAGCACTATGTAACAAACAAACTTAGAAAGCAAATAAAGAAGGGAGAGCATCTAGAATAAAAAGTAGTGATTTGGTCCATCAATAATGAATATCTATTGATTGAACACTTAAAAAGGGGGTGAGACAAATGACGATCGGCTAGTGTGCTATCATAGTATAAACCTCATTGAGTAGTGATGGGTAGACACATGCCAGATTAGAGAAAGAAATAAGAAAAAAAAATGAAATGAAGAAAAGAAGGCAACAAAGAAGTTGTCCATTAATAGAAGAAAGAGAGGGGAAAGATAGTTGCAAAGAAGCAATCCAAAAAGAAATTGGGAATAATAATTGTGCATTAGCATCAACCATCGACGAGCGGCACCAAAACTTAAGCCAATGTAAAGAGCATGCTGAACCTTGAACATCCCCCATCCTCTTGCACACGTAGGCAAAGAAGAAGCCACCCTGAGTGTTCAACAATCGAATAGGATAAGTAAGTGCCAAATTAGGAAGGCCTAGGATGTGGAACACAGTTTCTAAAAGGTGCAAATGTAGCAAGAGGGACAAGCCTCTCACCTTGGATAATGTCAGGCAATGAGGCTAGAGGCGTGAGAGGGAGGCTATGACCATACACTTATCATCATTAAAAAAAAAAGAATCCAAAAATTATAAAATCTAGAAAATCCAAAAAAATCAGAAAATCGAAGAAAAACTAAAAAAGGAGATAGAATAAGTAGTGCAATCCACCCTTACTTACAAGTGAAGACCTAGTAAGTAAGGAAACAAGAATTGGACTGGCCAATGAAGCAACAATCGACTCACTAGGTTTTGGAGTTAAATGTCCTACTCAAGCGTACCTCCATGACTTGGGTGCATTTTCTCCACAAAAAACATTGCCCTGCAATGATCTTTAGAGCATCCATAGATGACTCGTAATCGATGTTCACCAGACTCTGATTTGCCATCTCCTAATTGAGGCCAAGACTAATTTCCTCCACCTAGTTCAAACATAGGAAAGTAAAGAGTAGCAATACAATACCTTTTCTAGGCAACTTAGCCAATCCTTCTGAGGTAGGGATAGGTACACATTTTGACTACTAACATATGCTATTAAGTGTGTAGGTAAGACTCTTACCACATGTTAGTACATCAAGCCCCACCATGAGGGTACATCAAGTCCCACTGTGGCATTGCACCAAGCCCCACCGTGAGGCTACAAGTCCCACTATGGCACTACACAAAGCTCCATTGGAGAGTGGACTCTTGCCTTTGGAGTCTGTACTGTGTATACGACACACAGCTCTGACTAAGAGGCAAAACCACGGTTTGGCAAAGGAAGGGTTCACTCCCTCACCCAGCATAGAACTCCTTTACTTACCAAGTGGAGTTGTGGGACAAAGGTCCTTTCCTAAGAGTACTAGTCACACACGTTGATGGAAAACACTTGATCACAATGAATTGCATTCATGTATTTTGAATATGTCCATATGGCTAGGGACCACCCGTACCCCACCGACCTAACCTATCATATGGACCATTCATTACATATTAAATGTTGACCTTGCATTTGCATTTGTGTGCCTGAATCATGCATCCATGCATTTAGGTATCATGCATTGGAAGTGGAGCACAGATGAAGCGTTGTTCTTCAAGAGAGTTAGAACCCCTTAGAACTGTGATCCTCCCAACGCCTATTCAAGTCCAACCTATCGAATTTATCATTCCAAATCAAGCAAGCTCTCAAACAAGAAGTCACAAACAATTGTCTTTTATCAGCTTTTTCTTTTTGATCAGTGTCAGGGTAATGCTCCACGGCCATCATAGTTTCTACCTCGTTGAAGTGACATCTCTACATGGTTGATATGGTCTCGACAATGACTGTGACAAAACTCCAAAACCATCTTGACCTCTCCATGCTTGAGCCTTCAATATGATGGCATTTTTAGTAAATCGAACCACTCAGTTGTGCGACAATGTCCCGAAATCGAGTTTGTTCCTAGTTCCACCAACTGACTGTGTGATCATGTCTTGAAACCAGGTGGTTCCACTTTTTTGGCTGTGAGACCATGTCCTGAAAACAATAGGTGGTCTTCTATTTGGAACCCTTGTGGCGGATCGTTTGAGAGTGAGCTCCATTTTTAGGAAATGCTCAATGAATATCATTCTTACCTTGGAGCCAATCTTGTTTCAACATCAACTCCATGGAAGGGCATTTGTAGATATCCCAATTTCACATTTCCTAGAGTCTATCTAGGATAAGGACTTTTGAGGTGCCCTAGATCATGTGGCTAAGGATTTCAAGCTCATTTTCTAAATTTTTCATGATTTCCTTAAAAACATTCTTTATTTTACTTGATTCTAGGTGGTTAGCTGCGGCCAAGCTAACACGCTTCAGCTGGTGGTAGGCTTGCATCCCTTAAATGTTTCGATGTGAGTCGTTAGCTGTGGCAAAGTTGATACTCTAACCTTACTCAAATTGGTGGCAGATTTGAGTACTCTAAACTTAAAGAAGATGTTTTTATGACTTCATGCAATTTCCGAGTATTTTTCGGACCATTAAGGAATCTCTATGGATTCAATGTAAAAGTTAAGTGGTAAAATGCAGAAGACCAGAATGACGCCAAGTTGTTAGGCTACTAGTCTCCTCACCATCCTCACAAGCGATGAGATGATCAGGTGCCACATTAGCAGGCGACACAAATTCTAGGGTTCTCTTTCCATGTATTTTGTCATCCCAGGCTTTAATATGATATATGGGATATTTAGAAATATTATCATGATTTTTCCATAATTGTTCAAATATCTAGGATTCTCTATATACTTGAATATTTATGGAATATCATATAAATCTTTATCAATGCTAGATAATTCCAGAAATTTCTAGAAGAATGAATGACTTTGATTTTAGTATCATATATTTTTATCATGGTCAAAAACGAGATTTGATATTAGTTATCACTTTTTGAATGCTAGAATGGCATATAATTACAAAAGATAATTTCAACATGTGCTAAAATTCCAAAAATCTGATTAGTTACAAGTGTGGGATAAGTTATAGATATTTAACATAATTCTCGTAATTATTGGGGTTGTTATCTTTAGGATTTGATTTTGTTTTTGGATTTAAAATTTGATTTTAAATTCAAATATTTTCTGAAATATTGTAGCAGTTTTATATTGTTACTAGATATTTGTCTAATCAGTTTTGGATTTTAATTTTAAATGTGGAGATATTTAGTCCTCGATGTTACCTAGGGTGGCGACTAGCCCCAAAGATATAATTTCGTCTATTTTTCCGCAATAGAAAATAGAGTTTGTTGGGTTGTTTTTGGTCCCTATGGCTACATATCTAGACATGTCGCTAGTCCCATAAGTGACGAGCTTAAAATATCCATTTTTCAAATTCTCAAATTTGGTTTGATATCTAGATATTTCCTTAACTCGTTTTGACAAGATCTAATGTTCCGACTTCTATAAATATTAACTCGTTTTGACAAGATCTAATGTTCTGACTTCTATAAATACCCTTGCGTCTATGCCTTAGGAGAGGCTAGAGAGATTCTTGAGAAAGTTTCCCAAAGAGAGACATACCAAGTGAAGCCTTGCTAAAATCCTGTAAGAAACCTAGATCCATAGAAATTCTACCTATTCAAAACCAAAGTGTTCCTCCAGAGCTCTGTCAGGCCTTCACTTCCTCATCCATTCCACAACGTACGATGGTGAAGGGTGTATCTTCCAACCAATTCATTTTTTTTCTTCTCACATTTTATCATTACATTCATAAAAATATCTCATGGCATATGCATGCGGGGAGCCACCCCCTGGTTAGTGTTAGATTCGTTTGTTTGTCATGTTTAGTTTCTACTTATTTTATTTACTACACTTAGGTCTAATCCATATTTGTTTTCTTATTTTTTTTGAAATGAAGGATACTATATAGCACGAGGGAGCCGCTGGACGACATCCTGCCATCAATCTAATGAACCAAGAACCTATATCCATCACAACCACCCATCTTCCACAAGGCATCTTGTCTGCCGATCAACCAAACCACCAAGTGGCGATCACATCAACATCCCCAAATCCACATCAACACCACCAAATGATAGGACACAGTAACAGGTGAGGGATCGAGAGCCATAGAAATGACTAGACCTTGGGGAAAATGACACTCAATGGCTTGATAAAAGGGGTGTAGTTGCTTTTGTGGTGTCAAGGCTACTTTTGCCTTGATTGCAATCCTTGTTGAGTATGTGCGATGTGATGCACTAGCTCGACGATGGAATGTGTGTGCACAATTTGTGGAGGATTGGATGCAAGTGCTAGTTTATTCGGGTCAGGTTATGTAACGACCCAAGTTTTGGAAGGGGTGAGTCGGATAATTAAGGTGAAATTCAGGCATGTTAGGCTTTGGGGGTCCTAATGCCTAATGTGGGACACGTTCTCAGTAGTGTCTGACACTTGGATTGTGGGTTTCTAGCCTTTTGGTGTGGTGTTGAGGAGTGTCTTCGGCACCAGCTTCGGTTTCAGTGAAGCTAGTGGTTGAAGGACCATGAGGAACCCAGGAAGTGACGGTCTACATTCTCGATTGGAGAAGGATGTTGACTCCTTGTTGGTAGGATTCCTAGTGATTGGATATCTAGTGATCGTTGATTTGGTAGAGTTGCTTGAAAGATAGTTGTTGGGAGCAGAGCGTGAAGTAACGTTCGCTCGTGTGGAGTGGTTTGCTAGGACTTCCTCAACTCCGTGGAGTGTGGTGTGGTGCTGTCAACGAGTTTTACGTGAGTTAAACATTGTGTTGCCCGTGGGTGTGGTGGTGGTTGTTTTCTAGGCATGACTCTATGCTGATTGGTAGGGAAGGAGGCCCTATGGTATGTGTGGTCAGTCGAGTCGTGTTGCCCAGAGGTTGTTCACAACTACTGTGGGTGCTGGTCTGCTTGGTGTGCTACGTCAGCGAGGAGGCAAGGCGTTAGGTGCAGGTTGCCTTGCTCCTTTAAATGGGGTTAGGCAACCTTCATCTATTGACCAAAGGATGTGTTTTCCCTTTAAGGGGATTAGCCACCACCCTGTGCTGGGCAATTAATTGTTTTGCTATGGAGGGTAGGGTGCCATGGTTGTCTACCTCAGGTGTACCTTCCATAGTTGTTGCTGCTTCTTATTTGTATATTTGTTGTTTTTGTTTGCTTGCTTGTTTGTTCTCTGCCAGTTCTTTCTAGTGTTTGTTGTTGTTGGTGGTTTGTGGTCGTCTTCAGTCATCAGTCTATTGTTGTTGGTGGTTTGTGGTCGTCGTCAGTCATCAGTCTGTTGTTGTTGGTGTCAGTGTGGGAGGATGCCTACAACTTCGTCCTCATGTTGTCACATTTGGGTGAAGCGTGAGGCTTCCCAGATGTGTGGTTGTTGTTGTCTTTGTGTGGTTGCAGAGGATGCTTTGAGTTTCATCCTCCTGTGGTCTCTAGGTGACTCGGTGAGTCCCTAACTGTCTGTTGTGGTCTCAGGGTTAATCGGTGGGTCCCATGGAGTGTGTTGTTGTTTTGGGGTGGCTCTGGTGAGTTCTCCAAGTTTGTGTTGCTCCTTCCAGATGCTTTGTCTGAGGATGAGGTATCTAGGAGGGGTGGTGCGCATGGAATCGTGCAATGGTGTTGTGCGGTTGTGTCGCAATTGTTGTTTGGGGCTTGCCCATGGAGTGGCATAGCCTGATGTGTTGTTTTTGGTGTGTTGTCTGGGGTATCTTGTCAGGATACCAAATGGTCTTGGTTGGTTGTGGCTCGGATGGCATAGTGCCATGTGGGCGGTGGAGATTTTTCTCTAGTGTTTCCTTTAGGTGTCCTGTTGTTGATTTTCTTGTTTGCATGTGGGTTGGATGGCTTAGCGTTATTAGACCTACGGAGATCTTCATTCTCCTATGTTTGCTTTTGGGTTTTGGGTTTCTACGGCAAAGATGGGGTGAGTCAAGTGGAGTTGGCTGCCCATCTCGTTTGGTGGAGTGATTGGTCGAGCTGGTGGGTGTGATCCCACGTGTTTTCATCTAGGTGGCTGTTTCTTGATTTGGGTGTAACTATTCTCGAGGATCTAGCAGAAGTATCTTCGGGATAGTGGCACCCAGGAGAAGTCTACTAGGGAGGAGGAATGACTCGTGTTGTTTCAGACACTCTTGCTGGGAGTTGCTTTAGTTTGGAGATCCATATGAGTTTGACTCATGAGTGGTCCTTACCAATGGTGTTTTTGTTCCACTGGAAGCAGTGGATACTATGGTCGGCACTCTAGATTGTAGTATCTTTGACATGAGCTTCACGCTTAATAAGTGGTTCAAATGTGTTTTAGCGGTCTCACATCTAGGCCTACAAGGCTGCCGTCATAGCGAGCAGTAATGAGTCTACCAAATATCCGTTTGGGTTGGAATTAGTTCTTGTTGCAGTGAGGCAATGTGGTGTCTTGTAGTTCTTGCCAATTGGGAGGATCACAAAAGGAACTGTCCACCCACATGTTTGGTGTTGGCCACAGTGGAGGTTGTGCTCTGGATCCGGTGGAGCATCGATCTGGGAAGTAGTTCCTAGAGAAAGAGGGCACATGGTTGGCTAGTTTATCGGTGCACTCCTAATCCGTGAAGAGCTTTGTTGTGTCTCAGTAGCCTGATTTTCTCTTATACCTTGGATTGGAGGATGTTTGCTAGGGTGATGAGAGATGTTGCTTAGCACGAGGTGTGGAGTTTGAGGGTTGTTGACCAGGTTGTTCATCAGAATGGTGCAGCAGAAGCGTGGTCAGAGCTAGTTGCACTTGGTCAATCCTATGGTTTGCATGTCTGTGAGGGTGTTTTGGATGTTTCGTGACTCTAGGAGACATTGTTTTGGAGCCTCTAGGTGGAGGTTCTGTGCCTACAAAGGACTTCACTAGGGATCTCTGTGGTGTTCAAACTCTAGGAGAGCTGAGCCCTTGGTGTCGCCTTCGACCAAAGTAGGATGAAATGGATTTGTGAGGTGGAGATTTCTCCTACAGGTCGTGGATTTTGGGTGGCATTGTTGTGTTTTTGTCTGGGTTGTTCTAGTGATCGCCTAATTTTGTTACCCTTGGTGTTTCGCTTAGAGAATTTTAGAAGCAAAATTCCATTAAGGGGGTTAGGCTGTAACAACCCAAGTTTTAGAAGGGGTGCTTTGGTTGGATAATTAAGGTCAAATTCATGCATGTTATGCTTTGGGGGTCCCAATGCCTAATTTGGGACACGTTCTCAGTAGTGTTTGATGCTTGGATTGTGGATTTCTAGCCTTTTGGTGTGGTGTGGTTCTGCTGTTGTACTGGCCCATATAGGAGTTTTGTAGGTTTCCCTTGGGTTGTAGAGGTTAGGTGGATGGTCCCTGGTGGCATGAGTCACGTGGACGTGGAACGTCACGTGGTCTGGTTTTGTGTTTGCGGCTTCCTTTCTTTCTCTTTCCTTCCCTTTCTTTCTCTTCCCCAGGCCCCACCCCCACCCCTTCGTTTTCTTCTTCTTATTCTTCTTCTCCTTCTCCTCCTTCTTCCCCGAGACGCCAAAGAGATGAGGGGGAGGGAGATTGGTGAGAGAGAGGGAGACGAGAGGGGGAGAGATGAGGGAGATGTGAGATGTGAGAGAGAGAGAGAGAGAGAGAGAGAGAGAGAGAAAGAGAGACAGCGAGATTGAGATAGGGCGGAGAGAGAAGGATGAGGGCTACTACCATCAAGCCTGCCATCACCTCGCTGCCATCGCAGGGAGGAGGAGGAGAGGAGCTACTCGAGGCTGGGAGGAGGGAGGTGAGCCACCATTTCATTATTCGTCGCCGCCGCGTCTTCGATGGAGGTATGCATCCCTTAGGTTTGCTTTTAATTTCCAATTTGATGTTTAGGGGCATGATAGTGTGGATTGCATGTGTGTGGATGCTTGGAATGTGTTTAGGAATTTTTGGAGATTTATTGTGGCATTTATAGCCATTTATGGTAGTTGTTGGTTTTTTGGTCCTTTCTGACCTCTTTATGCTTGGAAATTTATATCTCCTTGTGTGATGAATGGACTTCAGTTTTGTTTGATGGGTTTTGCAGTAGACTCAAAGGTCTACAACATATATTTTGGGTGTAATTTTCGGTGGTTGTTTGGTGGGTCTGATCTTGGTTCCCACTTCAGACAAACTTTGGGTCCCCGGTATCAGGCTATCTGAATTCTGACAAAAAACTAGGGGCGCAAGCCGATAGCGTGGACCACACGCATGTGTTTGACAGCGGTTTTGGCCCCTGGTCTAGGCTCTATTCGAACTCAGACAAGATTTGCCTAGGGTGTGGGCTAGTCACGTGGCCCAGACGTGCATGTCGGCTAGGGTTTCTAGGGTGTTTCCCAAGGATTTAATGGAATAAATGATTAGGATAACCATTAGAATGATTGTAGGATTTACCTAAAACTAATTAGTAAGATTCCACTTGAGGTGTGGGTAGAATAAAAGATGAAATGATTTAGAAATAATAGGTTCTTTCCCTTGTTGGTTTAGATTGGACATTAGGGATAATGATAGCATCCCTTGGTCCAGGGCTTGTGTGGTTTTGTGTGTGGTGAGCTGAATAGAGTATTCGGTGGCACTATTCCAGATGTTTGAGTCGATCTAGCTGTGCTCCCGAGGGACACGAGCTAGTAGGTGTCTTACATTTGTTGCCAGAGCGTATAGTTCTGGTTGTGTTTCCTTTACGGTGGTGTCTTCTGAGTGGGTTTGACACTCAGAGGATGTTTTGTTGTAGTTTTTATGGGGTTGTGGTCGAGGGTTGAGCATGGAGCTTGTGAACCTAGACGCTCCCAAGGTGCTTTTGCCTGGGCCTGATAGGAAAGCTATCAAGGCTGTGTTTTGTTTGTGGATTCTCAGCCTTTGGTGTTCATGCCGCTGTTAGGCACATTGTCGCTTTAATTTTAAAGGACATTTAATGATTTTGAAAAGGTTTTGGAAACAGAAAAGTGCAGATTTGAAAATGGTTTGGACAGAGTTTTTTGATGTTTTCTATTTGCATTGGGGGACGAGATACCCGAGGTTGAGATTCGTCGGGTCTTGGAGGTATGATACTCCTTGACTGTCGTTTCGAGACTAGGATTGTAGTCCATAGGTTGAGGTGTTTTGTGGCATGACACGGAGGTATGATACTCCTACTGTCGCTGTGAGTACTATGGCTCAGGTGTTGTTGGGTGTGGTAGTATGAGACTCCTTCCTGAGCACTGTGTGGAGGGCACCGTGAGGAGGCGTACCCTGTGGTGGCCAGTGCAGGTGGGCCGCATGCCCCATAGCTGTTAGAGTCCTGAGAGGCAAAACTTCCTTCCCAAGGAGGGGTTGCCTTTGTTGAGGGTTCTCCTGGTGAGAGAGTCGTGGGACAGTGATCGCTCCTGCATAGGGTGGCTTCACCGTGGTAGTGCAGACACTTTGGTCATTCACTGCTTGTGGCCATTGTTGTCTACTTGGCGTTGGGCAGTTCGACACACTGTTTGTGCTTGTGTTTGTACGGAGTCCTGGTTTGGAAAATCAAGCTCTAGGACTAATGGAGGCCTTGGTTTCGGTGCCTATTGAATCGTAGTGTTTGGGAGCAGTGGCTGCGTTGGTTTGGGAGCAGAGGCTTCGTGGCTTAGTGTTGTGTTTGGGTCTAGAGGGGACCATGTTGTACAGAGTTGAGTCCCTGTAGTTGTCATTTTGGTGTAGTTTTGTGCTTGAGATGGCGAGAGTAGCTTTCTCAGGCTTGCATAAAATGTTTTAAAAGTGCACGCTGTAGACACCCTGTAACCATGCCGGCGAGGAGGATCGCAAAATATGCGAAACGGTCGGCAAAATCACGTCGAAAAACAAACAAAACAAAAATGCAAAAATGCAGGAGTCACCACCTAGTCTATTATGGAAGACAAGGAAAACCATAAACATGAAAAATCATGCAAAAACAATAAGGACAGGTCTGCGAAAACCAAAAAGATGTGGATAAGGATCCCTGTTACGTGCGAGGAAGGTGTTAGGCACCCTCGCACGCCCGATAAAATCGGTCTTCTATGATTTCTCCAATGAAATGTTGGCTTTTCAGCCTCTTGCTATATGCTCGAGGGCGATATGCCATGCCATGTTTAGTGCCTTATGCTAATAGGTGCATGATGTGCGGGGTGTGTCCTATGCTCAGAAATAACACTCTTTATCCCGGGTCAAGTGTATAATGCAAAGATATTGCATAAGCATAATCAATGGTTGTATCATTTTGAGTGATTTATCATCATTGCTCTCTATATGCAAATGCAAATGCATAAAATAGGAAAAAGAAGAAAGCGTGCCTTCCTAGTAAATCCAGGAGAAAAACCAGGGAAAATGCAGGAGAAAGCAAATCGAGAAAACATGATAAAAGATCATAAGAAAGTATGCTGTGTGCAGATTTGGTGCGCCAGATTGGTGAGTCAATTTGGTGCGCCACCTATGTGCGCCTAGGTGGGCCAGAATGGTGTAGGGTTAAAACAGGGCAAATATGCAATGCCAAATCTTGAAATGATGCATTCAGGAAAGCTAAAACCTTTGTAAATGCATTCGAGAAAACTTGCAAAGCCTCGAGGAAACAAATCAAAAGCATTGGCTTTAAAACATGATTAAATGCAAGTGTTGGTGAACCTTGTGTTCATGGGCTATTAGCCTCACACAAAGCTACCCTAAATGCAACTAAAATGAAGAAAACAAGATCATCCAAGCCTCTGGATTATGGGCTGAAGCACAAGCTTTCCGAGTAGGATAAAGCGTGCAAAATACAGCCTACCAAGAGTGACATGGATAGATCAAGAAAACAGAGCAAAACCCATAAATCCATAAATGAAGTGATCAGGCATAATCATGGAATACCAGAGAATCATTAAAAA